>PVKE010009975.1:17500-43547 GCA_004027555.1 Craseonycteris thonglongyai | reverse complement strand
CAGTATCAGTTCCCCTTCCATCACCTTATATCTAGTGCCCACTCCCACCTCCCCCCACAACTATCCCCCCGCTCCTCCCCCCTATCCTGGTAACCACCAAACCATTGTCTACTCTGTATTCTTGACTTGGTTGCTGTCACTGCAGAAAACCCTGCTTCACAAAGATAGGATGTTGGAAATGGCAGCAGGTTTTTCAGTGCTATCGTGGTCATCTTAGGATATTCTGCCTTGACTGTAATCTAGAACATACAGAGATTTGAAGTTGTCTCAAACATACTTTTAAGGCCACAGTCATTTGTGATCTCAAGCAGTTGATCCTCTTCTAGCATGGACAAAGTTGGTTCACCTGGCTCATTCAGAAAAATTGGTCACGGATCCATTCCTCCTCAGTTTGGGGGTCTTTTGTGGTTGGGAAGAATGACCCAACTCTTTTGAAAGCTGTGATAGGTGATCATGTGCCAGCCGGGAGAAAGGAGGTCTTGGCTGTGTCTTTCAAAATCTCTGCTAATGTTTGAATCATGTCAAAAATCCCAATGTTCACTCATCCTCCACCCTCCATAATTCCAGGTTGGCTTCAAATGCAGCCACTTTATCTGCCGACTTGAACACAGTTGTCATTCTCCCCTGAAGTGACAGATTGAGTTTGTTGAGCAGGTTGAATATGTCACATGAGTAAGCAATTTTTGCGACCCATTCTGTGTCACTGAAATGTGCTGCCAGTGGTGACTGTTGTTCTAAAAGAAATCTCTGGAGCAGCTCTCATAACTCAAAATTCTGGCCAGTGATCTACCTTATGAAGCCATCCACTTCCAAGTAGACGAGATGTGTGCTCCGCATTTATCTCCACACAGAGTTGCGCAAACAGATGTGAGTTAAAGGTGAGTACTTTAATGTGGTTGATTATTTTAGTCACATCCTGCAAAACACTGTTAAGTTCAGGTGACATATTTTGGCTAGCCAGCATTTCTCTATGGACAACACAGTGCATAGACTCACATTCAGAAGCAACCTCTCTGACCCGAGCAGTGAAACCAGAAAGCTGTCCAGTCATGGCAGCTGCTCCATCCATGCACATGCCGACACAAAATGAGCAATTCAGTTTTCCTGATATGTAATCATTCAAAGGCTAGAATAGTTCAGCAGCTGTGGTGTTGGTTGGCAACAAAAGTGCACAAAACATAACCTCATGCATGTACTCCTGAAAAATATATCACACAGAAACAAGCACTGTTTGCCTTGTTGTCAACATCAGTAGACTTGTCAACTTGGATGGCATACCACAGTGACTCATTAATTCTAACAACTGTGCCTCTATATCCTCTACTATTTCCTCAATTAGTCTAGTTATGGTGCTAGCCGAAAGAGGAACATGTGCCACCTTTTGAACTGCAGCCTCTCTTGCCGCTTGCTTGAGAATGCTGGTTGCTTGAGTGCTGGTTAACATAGAGTCTACTTACATTTATCCAGCATCTATCAATCTCCATGGGTGCTGGAGAGTCGACTCGTGCCTATGACATATTTAGATAGAGAAATTGGGGGCGTGGGCGTCCCAATGAATAAGAAGTCCATTTCTACCATTATTTTCTTACCTGAACTTAGGAAACAGGCTCTTGCTTGGTCCTGCCCACTAGCCTTTTTGTTTGTTTGCCATCGCAGCCAAAGTCATCTCCTTAAACACACTGATCAAAAGATGTTTAAAATCCTGCAAATTTATTCCATTAGATTAAAACTCAACTGTATCCTCCCATTTGTCCTTACTCTACAAAAGGTTGACAGAATGTATAAGTATAGAAGAAAGATGTTAAAAGAATGAACTGAGCCTAGGAAAAAATGAAAAGACAACCAAAGGTACATCATCTGTAAGCTAAATAAAAATATTCTTTCTCACTATCAGTGTACTGTTTTATTCACATTACTTTGTACATTTTGAGCTATTTTTACTTTGATATTATTTTAAACTTGGAGAAAAGTAGTAAAGTAGTAAAAATAGTACAAATAAGTTCTATATACCTTTCAAAGTGATACACCAAATATTTACATTATAGACAATTTGCTTTATCATTATCTTTCTATTTATCATCAATCTAGCTAGCTAGCTAGCTAGCTATCATCTAATCTCTTTCCTTTTCTGAATTATTTAAGAAACAAACATGCTTCTTTGCTTCTAAATAGTTCAGTGTGTATGTCCTAACAACATGGACATTGTCCTTTATAGAATATTAGAATAATTAAGATAAATAATTATCAAGATCAGGAAATTTTATACTGATATGTTATTATCTAGTGTACTATACTTATTTGAATTTTATTAACTGTCATCTTAAGAGATTTCCTTAGTCCAGATTTCAATACAAGTTAAGGGTTTATATAGTTATATCTTTGTGTTCTCCTTTAATATGGAATGGTCCCTCCGTCTTTTTTGTTTTTATTGATCTTTACATTTAAAGAGTATAGGTTCAATAGTTTGTAGAATGTTCCTTACTGAGGTCTCTCTGAAGTCTTTTCACGATTAGATTCAGGTTATACTTTTTCTATAGGAATACTAGAGAATTCTTTTGCTGTCTTTATCTGTGCAGCATTTCAAGAGGCATATGATGCCAGTGTCTCCTAATACTAATGCTTCAAACTTTGGCTAACTGGCTAAGGTGGTATCTATCACATTAGTCCACTACACAGTAACTATTTTCTCTTTAGTAAGCAAATCACTAGGAGGTACTTTAAGACTGTGTCATATCCTGTTTCCCATCAAACTTGACCCATTAATTTCAGCTACTAATTACTTCATTCCTTTTATATTAACTGACATTTTACTATAAGGAAAATGTTTTGCTTGCTCTTTCTCCTTTCTTCTTTCCTTCTTTCCTTTTCTTTCCCTTTACTCTTTCCTCCTTTCTCTCCTTCCTTCCTCCTTTCCTCCTTCCTTCCTCCTTTCCTCCCTCCCTCCCTAACTTCCTTCCTGTCATGACATGTTTTCTTCAAGTAGACCTTAAATTTGTATTATCCCTGAGACCCAAGTTTAGAGGTTGATCCAGTTCTACATACAACCCCTGGATGACCTTAGTACTGTCATGTCTTGAAGCATATTATGTATGATGACTTGCAAACATGTATCTCTAGCTTAGATCTCTCTGTCAAGCTTCAGAAGTCTGTGCACTACCAGACATTTCCATTTCAATGTTTCTACAGGTACAAAACTCATTGTCTTTCCCCAAATACCTGTTTCTCCTTTTCTGTATTTTCTCAATAAGAAACATTACCACATCTAACCACAGAAATCTAAAATTCCTCATAGATGTCAATCATTCTCCTACTCATTCAAGCCCCAAATGCAATCACACAGCAGCACCTGTAAGACTGCCAGGTAAACTACTAGCAACCATGCCCTTACTTTTCTGTACCATCAGGACGTTTTCAGACTCAGTACATACTTTTCCTAGATTGCCACTATATTCTAATGGCTCTCTCTCTACTTTCAGTTTTACCTGCTTAACACCCATTGTCTACATTTCTGCCAAAGTAATCTTTCTAGGATGCTTATCTTTTGGTGCCACATCTCTGTTTAAAATTATTCAGTGGGTCCCATAGTTTTCAGGATAATATTCAAATTCCTTTCATGATAATGTTCCTTCATAGTTTAGTTCAAGTCTTCCTCTGTTCATTCATCTTCTAGGAGTTTTCAAGCAATGCCTTCTGCTCCAGTCATTCAGAGCTTCTTGGTTGTGTGCCTCAGAGGTTTTGCATATACTCCAGATTCCCCTCATCTAGGAGGGTTTCCTAACTTACTAATAACCCATTTCTCTAGATAATATACCTCTACTTCTCTGGTCTCACATCTCACCCTAGACACACATCAATTTATTATTAATTACAGTATAACAACTTATTTATTTGCCTCCCTAGCCTATGATACTAAAAACTATGAAGAGTAAGAAGATTTTTTTTTTCTGGATATTTTCTTTCCAATGCCTAGCATGACACCTGGCAAAAAAGAAAGGTAGGCGATAAATTCAAATGAATGAATGAATGAATATGAATAAACACTAACTAGATGAAACTAAACTATGTTAAATTTATAGACAGAATTCATGCATAATAATATTCACAGTATTTGAAAAATGAAAGGATATCCTAGAGAAATAATCCCACTGTTGTACCTAGGATTCTACCATTAGACATAGTTACAACTCAGCTATAGAAAATGTCTTGAAAGCTAAAATACACCTTCCAGTGGAACTATGGGGCCTGGAAAAGACTGGGTTTTAGAATATCTGAACAAGGCCAAATATTGATTATTCAAGAATTATATGAAAACAAGCATAACTGCCTAAAAACAAATGCAAAACTGGAAGAGTAATCTTAGCGAAGGAGAGCTGGACAGACAGACCCATCCCTAGCCAATGTCATCTAATCTGAGATATGAGAAGCTTATCCAAAGCAGGAACAGATACGCATTTGTCTTTTTACAGCTGGGGTACATTAATACAAAGAGAAATATAAAGAACAATACCAAATCTTGTGGTAAGTCGTGTAAATTTGGCTTGTGATGTGTTGAATTTGACATCCTCATAGGATGTCCAGGAAAACATTTGGATGTTCAGAGTGAGCTCTCAGGGACACAGCCTGTACTGGTGGTTGGCTTTGCTAGTCTTGCCCCTGGGAATATAAGTAACACCTGTTTGATCTCTCCACCACTGCTAAGACTTCTTACAGTATTGCATTTACCTTCAGATGCTCATCTGTTTTTGTTTTGAATAATCAAGCAATCATCTTTCTCTAATATTCTAAAATCTTGCTGTTTCCTGGCTCTATAGATCTATTTGAACTCAGTATTTTAGGTTTCCCAACATTGCATAAAAGTCAGTTGTGGCTAAGCCCAAGGGTAGGAAATTATAGCACAAAATGCAGAAACCAGTATTTACTGAAGGAAAAAAAGAAATCACCACATGAGCTTTTACAAAAAGAAAAGAGGAAACCACAGACTCAATCTTAGAAAATCCCAATTTCAGTTAGGAAAGAATAAAGAAGAGATAACAAGGCACATGTTGGAAGATCAAGAAGAAAAGATGGAGAGTATGTTTTCATGGAACACAAGAAAAAACAAGGAGGCTTCTTGGAGAAAAGCCAATCTTTAGTTTTGGAAGATAAGGGAATGTGGAAATCTTAAAAACCAAGTGATGGTGACATATTTTTGTATTAGTGATGACCTTCAAAAGAGCATCTTGTTCTTCTCAATTTGGTAATTGAGTTTGACCACTAGCCTCTTCAGGTAGTCATAAAAGATTTGTATGTGACCCAAGTGACACCAAGATCAATTGGAGAAAAACATTGTCATACAATATTACCACAAAAGGTCAATTTCTCAATGCCCTCATCAATTTTATTGTCCAGATGAAATACAGTAACTATTGCTTAATAGGCATTTGATTAGAGCCTCTGTTTCTGAATGCATTCATCCACGACTTTTAGCTTTGTTCTTAAAGTAGCTTCTTTTTAATCAAAAAGGTGTCTGATTTTCATAAACTTCTTATGCAAATAACTTTGCTATGATACAACAGTTGTACAGATATCTATGTTCTGAGTATACAGATTTGATAACTTGTTTTCATGAGCTGAGTAAATATTTTGCCATAATCAACATTCAGCTTTTCTACTCAGCTTCAAGGAGCACGGTGCACACACACACACTCACACACTCACTCACACACACACACACACACACGCACACACACACATTACACGTTAGGACTTTTAATTCAGTATGTATCATGAGCCATTGTTGCATCAAGAAAGTTGCACAGCTTTAAGGTTTTTCTGGAACTCAACTATTTAGACTGGTGAGATAAATGCCAAGTTTTGATGACAAACATCCAAATCCTAGGACCTAACTAAACTGAATGACTACATGGTCCTAATTTCATTTAAAAAATAAAAACAGAGATACACACTAACTTTGTAAAGATGGCCCTTGTGAAACATGAAGTGACTCAGAAACATTACCTTCCGCATTTCATCCCTGGTATCTCTAAAGGAGATTTGTAATTCCCTCTTTCAGAAACCCAGTAGTATACAGAATGCTGAAAGAAAAGAATCTTTTCCTTTGAAAAGGTCACAAGGCACCCAGGAAATCTCTCCATTTTTTTCTTGGCAGACAAATGTCCACTGATCAATATAAATGAGAAACAGGCACATGGACGTCAATAGGAAATGACTTTTGTGAAGTATGATTTGATTCATGGCACAGAGTGGCCCTTCCCAAGTTCTGTTCTATTATCAGCTTGAAAGAAGAAGATATCATAAAAGGGGCCTCCAGATGATTGTCATTTTCAAGTAGAGTGTTCTTAAGTTATAGACTTCTGCCACCTCTGAGATAAATGACTGGCTGCCCTTGACTGACCCTGTCTTTAAAGAAGGGAAGGCTGTCTTTACAGACACAAATGTATCCTTGAAAACCCTGAAAGACATAGCGTTTAGAGACAATTTTATTTCTTTATCAGCTGATAGTTCTCTATTTCACTTCTCGGGTTTTTATCACTTGCTGGCATATGTGTCGAAATGAGATCGTGAGCTCTCAGCACTCTCTTTCTTGGCCTCTTAAAGACTCACTCTATTGAAAGTGCAATCTTGTATGCAGTGAAGGTAACAAGTATTATGATGTCACATCCCCAGGGGCAATGCCTGACTGTGCTGAATGAGCAGGCGAAATTATTAATTATTTAACAATCACAAGAAAAGAAATGTGTTTTCTTCACAGTAATTTAAATAGGTAAGAGGGTGGAACAACCATTCTGTGACATCCAACCACTGATGGGATTATTTAAGATATTTTACCACAGATATTTCATGAAAATCTAGTCCAAAAAGTTAGCGAAGTATTTACCAATTTCAGCAGCTGTCGTAGGACCAAAATTACTTTCTAATTAGTTTTCAGAGGTAGAACAGAATAGGAGCTGATATCTGGACCCTGAAGCTGGGTAGGGTGTGGATTAAACTCCCAGACTAACCCTGATTAGCTGTGTGACCTTGAGCAGGCTCATTAACAACACTGTGCCTAAGTAGCCTCACGTGCAAAGCGATGATAATAACAGGACCTACTGGCAATGACGTTAAGATTAAGTACAAGGTATAATACTTTGAATCATATCCTAAACATGTTAAATGTTCAATACCGGTTAGTTACTATTGATCCTTTTTCTCCTCCTCATCATTGTTGTCGTCGTCATCATCATCATCATCATCACAGAAAGTCCAGGCCCATTATATTTTTGAATAGAACTTTCCTAAAAAGTAACCAGTCTAAACCCTGAGTTCTACATGGGGATAACCCTGCATGTCCTGACAGCACTTTTACAGCACAGGAGTTTGATGCTCAGTAGCTGTGATCAGAGCTAGACAACCACTGAAGAACACACTCTAAACCCAATGAACAGCAGGGAGGCTTTCTGCTCTACCCCACCTCCCAGCAGCCAGGTAAGCCTGACCTTGGGAATACATGAGCTGAGGTTTCCTCTCTCCTGTTTTCAAATGCATTAACTTCTGTTGATGCTATGGTATAGGAAAACTTAGTAAACTTTTCCTTTAGACTACAGCCCATAATAAGGAATGTATTTTACATCATGACGCAACACACACACACGTGTGTGTGCAGAGCACTACTAGTTTTTATGCTGACTGTGACAGTTAGACAAAGGTTCTCCCTCCTCTCGGTGGGCAAATGAGAAACGATGTCATGTCTCACAGACATAGCCCCTGGGACACCTGATGTGACATGTGAGGATGGCTGAACTTATCCTCCCAGGACCCCACAACCGGTGCCTCTGTGAAGTGCCCAAACTGCACAACCGTACCAGTGAAACTATTATGTCCATACATTTCTGAAACAAATGTTTCACAAAAATAAGAATTCCCCTTACTTTGTGGAATGCATTCGAATATTTTCTTTTTTTTTTTTTTAAATATTTATTTTTAATTGTTTTTTGACAGAGAGAGAGAGAGAGATATACAGAGACAGAGAGAGAACTGAACTGGGAGAGCTCCCAGTTCAGCACATGGTTCCGCACGGACCGGGGCCGGGATTCGATCCTCAGTCCCCGGCGCTGCAAAGTGAGCGCTTAACCCACTGAGCCATCCCGGCTTCCCCTTTTCTCCTTTTTTAATGCAAGTCATGACCCCTAAATTACCTTGCATTACAGAGTCACTATTTGGAATTTGGAAATATCCATAATTTTATTATACAGTCATTGAGAATCTTGGCTTTTAGCATTTAAAGTGTTCTATAGTATTTCAGTTCACGCCTTTTGGTCAGAAGTTTACCTTTGATGGTAATAGTATTATGAAACTTGCTTTCAGATTTTCATCCTATTTGCCTGATACATCTTTGCATCCCTTTAAATAGTCTTCTTGTATCACTTTATTTTAGGTGCATCTCTACACAATATAAATTTGGTTTTACTCTGTGTGTCAATTTGAAAATCTTTCTTTTTACTATGCCAGTTAAGCTCATTTAGTTTTACTGATAACATGTTTGCTATCACTTCTTGTCATATAATTCAATAATTATTGTGTACATTATATTTACTATATTTCAAGTGGTGTGTCTTCTCTGATCTTTGTTTGTTTCTCATATTTGAGGCTTACGTTGTTTGTTTTTATTTTTTTGTTAAATTTATTGGGGTGACATTAATTGATATCAATTACATTGTTTCCAATTCTACATTACATTGTCTATACATCACATTACGTGCTCACCACCCAGAATCAGCTTGCTATCCATCACTGTATGTTTGATTCCCCCTCCCTACTCTCCCCAACCCATCTCTCCCACCCACCTCCCCCCTTGCCCTCAGGTAACTATTAAACTATTGACTGTGTCCATGAGTCTTTGTTTCTTTGTTCTTAAGGCTTACATTTTGCTTCTAATAGTTACATTAACATCTTACAGTAGTCCTAATCCACCACCCTTTTTCTCTTATATAACCTTTAACAAGTTTGTCAGTTTTACGTAGTATTCTTTCATTCTCATCTATCACCTTCACAATAATAATTTTATTCTGCTTCCTCCTTTCTTTTCTTTCTCAAATTTCTACTTGTGTCATTTCTATTCTGTCAGAGCATATAATGTTTACATTCTATTACTTAAACCCTGTCCTCACCCTTGTTTCAATTTAATTTAATTTTTTAATTTTATTGTTAAATTGATTGGGGTGACATTGATTGGTAACAATTAGATAGTTTCCGGATGTATTAAGTCCATATCACATCATCTATGCATCGCATTATGTGCTCACCACACAGAATTAGCTTTCCTTCCATCACCATATATCCGGTGTCCCTGTCTTCACCCTTGTTTTAATTTTAGATCCATAATTCCATATGGTAAATGCTCACCATCACATTTTTTGCCATTAGTATCTTGTTTGGATGAAACTCATCCTTTAGTAGCTGGATTGGATGAAGTATTCATGAGTACAGTAGTGCCTGGACTCTTCTATGTTTAAAATGATTTATGTCCTGGATCCTTGAAAGGTAAATTGGCTGGATATAAAATGTTTGGTACTTACTTCAGTTTCTTGAAAACGTTTTCCATAGCTGCACTATACACTCCTCTTGAGAATTCTGGTGCCAATCACATTTCCTTACCCTTTATAAATAATCTTTAACTTTTAGTCCTCGAGATCTTTAGGGCTTTTTCTTTGCTATATAGTTGACTAAATATGTCCCAGAGTTGACTGTTCTGTTTCAGTTTTCTCAGATACTCAGTTGACCTTGTTAATATTTATGTTGTGATTTGTCTTATTTCAAGGTTTTCTTAGATGATGATTACAAATATGTTTTCTTTCATTGTATTATTTTTCCTCTTTAGGAAATTCAAGAAATAGTATGTAATATCTACTTTTCCTGGTTTGTTTGTTTTTTAACTTTTCTACTAAGTTATATCTAATCTATATCATTGCATTTCTTCCTATTTTTGTCAATCTCTTAGTTTTTGAAGTTCAGATTCCAGGTAAATTCGTTTTCTATTGCTGCATAACAAATGAACTGGGTCCCACTCTCTTAACATCAATTCTCACAAAGTTAGGGAAACTACACTGCAATGAAATTTCAAGGGGTCTAGTGACCTGGGCTTGTCAAATCCCATCCAAGATGAATGAGATATTATTGCATCTGACCCCTTTTTCTGTGGATCTCTTTGGGCTTGGGGTATATGTCATGTGTATAAATTACTCTGTGCCATTTATCAAATGATCTGAAAGCTGCTAGTTTTGAAAGGGGTCCAGAACAACAGAAGACTCTTCAACAGGTCCAAACTGCCATGCAAGCCACCCTGACACATGGGCCAAATGACCTAGCAGATATAATGGTGCTTGAAGTAACAGCAGCAGGTAGCAATGTTGTTTGCAGGTTTTGGCAGCCCCACACAAATGAATTCCAAAACTGACCCTTAGAATTTTGGAACAAATTCATGCCATCTGCAAATCACTACTCTTCTTTGGAGAAGCAGCTTTTAGCTTGTCATTGGCCCTTAGTAGAGATTGAATACTTAACCATAGGCCATCAAATTACCATACAACCTGAGCTGTCCATCATGAACTAGATGCTGTCCAGAATTTCAAAGGAGCAAGATAAACATCCACAAAGAATTGGCATTCTTTTCTGGGGAAAGGGTTAGCATGTTTGAATTACAGGCAGGGTAGTTACATAATGTTAGAGCAAGTAAGACTTTGTTATTGTCTTCATTTGGAGATTAAGTATGGCTAAGAAGACTCATTCTGTGGGTACCAACTTGACAAGAGGATATGGTGATGGCTTCATGATGTGGCATCTTGGCTAGGATATGTTCTCAGTTATTAAATCAAACAATAATCTACTTACTGCCATAAAGGGGATGTGCAGATGTAATGAAAATCTGCAATCTGTTGACTTTAAGAGAGATTATCCCAGATGAGCCTTAAAAGGCTTAAAAAGCAGGGTTGAGACTTTCTCAAAAGACAGAAGAAATTCTCACTGTAGACAATAATTTTAGCCTATTCCCAGGGAGTTCGAACCTGCTAAGATCTTCCCTTCATGATGGTCTGCTCACAGACTTCACACTTACTCAGCCAGTATATGTCAACTTGATTGGCCATGGGTTTCCCAGATTTAACATTACTTCTGAATGTGACTGTGAGAATTTTTCTAGAAGAGATCAGCATTTGAACCGGTGGACTCAGTAAAGCAGATGGCCCTCCCCAGTGTGGGTGGGTATCATCCAATCCACTGAGGGCCTGAAGAGAACAAAAAGGCAGAGGAAAAATCACTTGCCCTTTTAATTTCTGACTCTATTTTTGAAACAGGGCATCTCATTACATCTGATGCTGCCCTAGGATTGGAGTATATATCGTTGGTTCCACTGGTTCTTAAGCTTTTGGACTTAGAATGAGTTATACCACTGTCTCTCCTAGGTCTCCAGCTTGCAGAGAGCAGATTGTGGGACTTCATAGTCTCCTTAATTGCTTGAGTCATTTTCTCACAATCGATCTCTCTTTCTCCCTTTCTCTCTCTCTCTTCCCCCACTCCACCCCCAATTTCAGTGACCATGGGATGATCCTAGCTCTTGCTTGTTCACTGCCCATAGCTACATGTAGTTTCTGCTCACGGTGCTTCAAAACTGTGGCTCTTCTGGTCCTTAGAGGATCCCTGATTTGTGCTAGAGTCAAGAACTGCATCAAAAACTAGCTTTGTTGTAATATATTAGGATCTGGGTGTGGAGGTAGTTGGAGGGCCTTTCAGCACAGCACACCAAAACGTCGAAATTTTCCTAGACCCTCCTCAGAAATGATGATCTTTCCTTTCATTTCCCAACAGTAATACTCTGAGAACTAATCCCAGGTGGCCACAAGCAGCCCAGTCCCTTACCACGTTTTCTCCTCCAGTATCTCCGGACATCTGTGAGGGGTGTTTTCATGTTACACAGAACCATCTCAGTTTTCATTCATAGCCTTGTAGGACAGACCAGCAGCGTCCTCTGCTTTGCTCCTACAGTCCCCTCTTGCCATTGCAATATGAATTACTGCTGCTCTTCACATTCTATTTTCCCCATAATGAGAAGACATCCTGCTCCCTAGTTCACCAAAGCACTGCCAATACCAGGCTCTTTAATTTTTTTACATTTATCAAGACTTGTTTAACAGCTTAGGGTAACAAAGACAAATTAAAGTTCAGAAAATAAAAAAAAAGAAAAACTTGATCTGAAATATGACTATTTTTAAATGTGGTTTTCTTTCTATAAGGAAGTCCATTCTGGACAATAGAAGGGAACAAAGTTCCGTTTCCTTTTACTTCAAGTCTAAAGCCAGGCTTCCCATCAGTGTACTTGAAAAGATAAGTGTTCGTGTTTCTACGAGGCAGCTTTAAGTCTTCTAGCCTGGAGCCATGCCATCCCGGCACAGTATCACGGCTTCGTCTTTGCCTATCCAAAATACAAGATCTGTCCAGAAAAAATCCAGCCATAGTCAATATAGCGAGAATGGTTTGCACAACATCCATGTAAATCAGCAGCCAAGATGAGTGGACTGAAATGGGCATGTGTGAACAATGACTTCCCTGTACTAGTGGGAATGCTAGACAAAGTTGAATGAACATGTGTACTTGGTAGCTATTGCATTTAAAATGACTAAGCGAGTAGAGCAACAAATTTGCATCAAATTTTGTGTTAAACCTGAATGTTCCTCCAAGGAAACTATTCAGATGATTTGTAAGGCTTTCGGGATGATGTAATGAATGCTGCGCCAATAAATGTGTGGCACAAATACTTCAAAGATGGTCAAGAATCTGTTGGAAGTGAACCTCATTCTGGAAGACCTGCAGCAAGCAGAACACCTGAGAATGTGGAACGTGTACGGGCTGCAGTCAACAAAGATCAGCCATGGACAGTGTGAGAACAAGAAGCTGGTCTGCGGAGTCCAAAAATGACCGTCTGAGATTTTTATGCAGAATCTGCATGAAACATGTCAAGGCAAAATTTGTTCCACAGCTTCTACTGCCAGAGCAAAGGAATATTGTATTGCAGTTGCTAATGACTTGTTTCAAACTGCCACCAATGAACCAGATTTCTTATAACCAGAGAGATGACTCAGGGTCTAGGGCTATGATCCGGAAACAAAAGCTCCATCCTCCCAAAGGAAGTCACCTGGTTCTCCATGCCCGAAGAAGGTGCAGCGAAGTCTCAGCAAGATTAAGACCATATTAACTGTGCTTCTTGATTGGGAAGGTGGACAAACAATTAATAAGGAGTGCAAGTATTATACTACGTCAATGTTCTTTATTGATTGAGAGATGCAATGTGATGAAAATGGCTGCAGCTATGGGCAACTGGTGCTTGGCAGTTTCATCACAGCAATGAGCCTGCCCAGGCATCACATATTGTGCACACCTAGGTGACTCAGCCCCACCCCACCCCACCCTAAAGCCCATATTTGGTGCCCTGTGACTTTCAGCTTTTGCCAAAACTAAAATCACCTTTGAAACAAAAGAAATTCCAGACCATCAATGAGATTCAGGAAACTATGACAAAGCAACTGGTGGCAATTCCAACAAAACATTTTGCAGAATGTTTTGAACAGTGGAAGAGGCACTGGGAGAACTGTGTGAGGTTCCAAGGTGCCTACTTTGAGGGGACTGAGGTGTCACTGTCCTATGTACAATATTTCTTGTATCTTGTATCTTCTTCAATAAATGCCTCTATTTTTCATATTACATGGTTGGATACTTTCCAAACAGACCTTGTATATAATGACATTTCCCAAAATTCAAGAAAATTGTTTAAAAGAAAAGGTCAAATATCTTTCCTACAGAAATGAGGAATTGCCACCAGCTTTGGAATATAGGTTTATCCTTTCTAGCTATGAAGGTTTCAAAAAAAATAGTTACAATCCTAACTTTCTACCATGTTGGTCCCTCACAAATAAAATGCTTTGTAACCTCTTAAAGACAAGCATGTTGTCTTATTTGCCTTATTTTTAGCCCTAGCATGAAACAAAGTACCTCATACATGGACATGCTTAATAATAGCTAAAGTGCCTGAGTTAGTGGATGATATCTAAATGTACTTTTCAGTAACTATTTGGAGAAGTTCAATGAGGGAAACTATATTTCATTCTTATGAAATATCTCACAAGAGAAGAGAGAGATTGAAAAGATAAAGAGGAGAGAGAATGTGAATGTATGTTTGTCTTCCTTATGGGAACAAGAGGTTCAAATCTTGACGAAGTGGAACCTCAGACACACGTGTGCACTGAACTTGAGGGAGACAGAAAAATGCAGCAGACTCGTGACTAAACATGAAATGCCCTGGTCTGTTGACACAGCAAATACTCTGACCTAAATGAATATAGTTTAATGCAAGTGAAACAGCCCCCAAGGATGTACCTCTTACTGATTGGGTAGCCGCAGGCCATCAGAGGCCCCAGGGAGGGGGATCTGCACAAAATACTTTGAGCACAGCATGGGTAGCTGGTTCCACATCGGATAAACCACTTAACACACACCCAGGAAACATGTTTCTAACCGTCATGAAACTGAAAAGACAGGCAAGAAATGAGATGAACGACACTGTCATGGAAATGACCATCTCGGATATTTGGAGACATTTCAGGATCTGCAGAGAAGGCACACCAAGCAGAAACCAACAGGAAGTTCGAAAGCTGTCTGAATGGCCTGGCACATTTTTGGAGGGGTGTGGTACTAGATCAGTCTAAAGTTCTCTCCAGAAACTAATATCACTTAAAGTTCAAATCATCTTTTGAACAACTTAAATAACTGACAAGAGCTATTTAAGTAATTGCTTGATGACAGGTCCTTAAAATCATTAGACTAAATAGTCTTGGAAAAGCAATTGTCTCAAAGAGAAGAAACCTCAGTGCGTATATCAGTAAACTGGGAAATAAATTGTGAGAGTCTGTGTCGTGCAAAGTCCTCTTGTACAGAGAGCACTCTTCTAGGCACTCTGAGAGAGGAATTGGCTGAGCAGGCTACACTTAACCTTGAAGGGTCAGTTAGGGATACAGGATACACCTGGGTGTATACAAATCAAGAAATGCAGGCTGATTTTTTTACCAGCTGAACAGAATTCAGGAGTGATCAGAATACACAGGTGTTACTTGACAAAGCCGCCATAAAAGAAGTAAATAATATAGTATGATTTAAAGGGACTATTTAAAAGGTATATAGAACAATTGATATTTAGATCTTGAGGTATGAATTTGATCATATATATTAGACAAAGAGAGAGAGGCATGCTCTGTTTAGCTTTCTATTCAAAGGTGATTTTTTTTCATCGAATCCACGTATTATTTCAGCCTTAGAAATAAGTTGTAGAATTTCCTGATATGTTCGAAGGAATACTGTTAATAGGAGTCAAAGGAAGAATGAAGAGAACTATGGTCAAGATTTTATGACCTATTTTTCATTCTATGTCCTCCTTGGACTTCTAAAGCACATAAGTTTATTAAAGGTTTTAAGATATCTTCCAGTGCAGAAACCTGTTTATTTTATTTAACCCAACATTTTCTAATCTTCTGTGACAGAACACTTTTTTTTTTTCTTCCTGAAAGTCTATCAACATGTTAAGGAACCCAGTAAACAACTTGGGAACCATGAATCTAGTTCAGCTTCTCCTTTTACGAGAAGAAATGAAGCTCAGCTTCTTCACCTAGTTACCAGCTCTACTCATCTGCTTTGTAACTGAACTTAAATCAAACACTGGGTAGATTTAAGTGTTTGTTAAAACTAACTCCCTTAATCTTGATGATAAGGTTTTGATAAAAAAAAGTATAATGCAAACTAAAGAAAGAAAAATCTGGCTTGAAGGAATAATGAATTTTCAAAGTGAACATGCTAGAAAAAGTGGCTCCTGAGGCATGTTCCATCCTCAGAGGACTTTAAACAGAGACAAAGTAATGATTTGTGGGAAAGGTTATAGAGGAAACCTACAGAGGAATCAGTTACCAGGTGGTGAAATCTATTGTGCCAGTTTTGCACTAAGAGTTTGTGGCTTGCTATGGCTAGGTTCATTAAATGAAATCCAGGGCAATCCAGGGCCTGAAACTACCAACCCACTTAGATCGGTGCCGGTGAGAAAAACCTAGTTGCAGGTTTTGAAAGAGGCAAGGCCTCCAGAAGAGCACTGTGCTCACAGGACCTGGTATGACACAGCAGGTAGTAATTCAGACATGTGATTACGTGAGGGGGACAGACAAGTCAGAAAGTCAAGCAACAGGCACACATTTGGCATCTGCAAGTATCCCAGCAAGTGGTAGAACCACCAATCCTAGGATGGAAGTCACAGGTGGGAAGACTCCATTCATGATGTTATCTAGAGCCTTCTATGTGACAGGTGGGCAGGTTCTGAGCTACAATATTATTTCTAGTCCTAGAACTGTCCTCCAGTAGCTGAATGGATAAAGAAACTACCAGCAGAAAATGGAGTGGTACTCAGCACTTTAAAGTACTCATATATACATGGAGAAAGGGGTAGCAGGGGGTTGGAATGGGGGAGGGAAGGACTAACAGGTGGAGCACAGAGGAATTTTAGGGCAGTGATAATCTGTGGCTCCATAATGATAAGTACATGTCATTACCCACAGAATGTATAACACCAAGAGTGAACTGGTGTAAACTACGGACTTTGAGTGATGATGTGTCAACGTAGGTTTTCAGTTCTAACAAATGTGCATCTGCCGGGGAATTGGGGAGGCTGTGCATGTGTGAGGGCCAGAGTGTAGGGGTAATTTCTGACCCTTCCTCTCAGTTCTGCTGTGAACCTAAAACTGCTCTAAAAAATTAAGTCTATTAAAATTTTTTTTAAATTAAAGATGAACCACATTAATGTTGGCAAGAATGTGAGAGAACTAGAACTCTCAGGCACTGCTGACAAGAATCTAAAATTATACAACCACAGTGAAGGGAAAAGATGGCGGATTAGGTGGAAGCTGGGCCTACAGCCTTACTGGATCGCATCAAGGTTGCAGATAGACTGCAACAGCCAACCTTGAGAAACATCGAAGGACAGACTGAACAGAGCCCTTGCAACTGAGGGTATAGATAAGACGGCAAATGGAGACCTGTAGGAAGAGCGGAGGTGCGAAACGGGGTGACCCCAAACCCAGAGATAGTGAGAGAAATCCGGGAGGCACACCTCCCGGCAAAGGTTCCCACAGAAAAGTGAGGGGTTCTAGCCCCACACCAGGCTCCCCAGCCTGGGAGCTCTATGCTGAGACTAAATGGCAGTGAAAATCAGTGAGAATTCTATTTCAGTAAGGCAGAAGACAACTGGAAAGCCAGACACTCTCCTATAAGGTGCACACACAAACTAAACCGCTTGTCACTCACCTGGTGTCCAGTGGACGAGCAGCATCTTTAAAGGCAGCAGAGACATTTGGGAAACGTTGAGCTGTGGGGCTTGGGGTGAGAGCTGGAGGAACCCATTGTTCAAGCAGGGAGTTTGCCTCATGCATAGCGCACAGGAGGATGCCATTTTTTCCATGTTAAACATTCCCCAAAAGGGTCCAATCTGAGACCACCCGGTCTAATAAAATCCGCGTGTGCAACCACATCAAGGATGCACTGGGACCTCCGTCCCCAGAGGTAAAACTACATATGTCAGGATGCTCCAGGCTGCCAAGCATCCAGCCCCGCCCTACTAGCATGGAAGGAGGTGTCAGGCTTTTACTGAGCAGCAGTTGCTGAGACCCAGTCATTGTTAGTGGCATGCAGCTGCCACGCCCTACTCAGCGTTCCCTCCTGAGCAGGCAGAGAAAGGCCACAGCCAAGCACAGGTGTGGGCTGGTGATGAAAGACCACCGAACTCCAAGAAATTTTCCCAAAGAGAGCCCAGGACCCCTGGAGTTTTGCCCTGCCCACTCAGAGGCACTCTGGGTAGCTGAGGGATAGGCCTCGCCCACCAGCAGGGAAAACTTTATTTTTTTTTGCGATCTTATGCAGGAAAGGCCATCTGCAGCTCCCTGGGGAGGGTTCAGTGCTGCATTGCCACTCCTCAGGCATCTCAAAGGGAGTGATGGGTGAAATACCGCTGGGCTCTCACGAAATCGTTTACAGCACTTCCTACTTTTTTACCTTACCTGTTTTTCTTTTAATTTTTTATTGTTATTAATTTTTCATTTTTATTTTTATATATTTTTTGCTTTTTATATTTTTATTTTATTTTATTTATGATTAATGTTACTACTACTTTCTTTTCTTTTGTTCTTTCTCTTTCAGAGTGTGCTTAGGCACCCTGGAGATTTGCTCTGTCCACTGTCCTAGAGGAACCCTCTGAAGCTGAACGATCGGCCCCACCCTACTGGGGTGGGGGTACATTCTTGGGGACTTTTGCAATAACAGCTGTCTGTGACTCCCAGGAACACTATTGATGCCACTCTGCTATTCCCCCTGGGCAACTAAAAGTGTGCAGTGAGCTGCAGACAGTGGGACTCACAGAAAAAAAAAAATTCTCTTTTAAATTTTACTTTTTTTCTTTTCCTCTATTGCAGGGCTTACAAGAAATTTTTTTCTTTTCAATTTTACTATTTTTCATCTTTTTCTCCTGTCTTTTAATTCCTTTTTATGATTTCCTTTATTTTTATTTCATTTTAGCAATTAATTTTATATGGTTTTATTTTTAATTTTAATTTATCATTTGTATATTATTTTTACTTTATTTTTTATTCTTTTATTATTTATTTATTTATATATTTTTTCTTTTCTTTTCTTTCAAAGTGGGCACAGGCACCCTAGCACATTGCCCTGCCCATACAGAGGAACTCTGGGAAGTTGAGCAATTGGTCTCACCCTACTACTGGAGGAAGATGTCCTTGCAGTCTTCTGCAATAGTAGCTGTCTGTAGCTGTCCCCAGAGCTTTAGGTGTTGCTCTGCTGCTCCCCCTGGGCAGCTAACAGTGTACTGCAAGTGGCATACCACTCAACTACAACTGAAGAACACATGCAACACACTCAAGGGACACTCCTAGATCACAAGAACAGATCAGAGAGATCGCACCATTGCACTACACATGACTCATACTACATAAGGCTACCAAGAAAGACTTAGAGACATAAGAGAACAACCTACTACACAGAAGCAAACCCTGGAGAGGAAGCTAGAATGAGGAAACAGAGAAACGCATCCAAAATAAAGGAATATGAGTAACCTCCAGAAATAGATCTAAATGAAATGGAGACAATCAACCTAATGTTTAAGAAACTTAGTGAAAACTTCAACAGAGATAGCAACCATAAAAATGAGATAGAAATCATTAAAAACAACCAGTCAGAAGGAAAGACTACAATAATTGAAATGTAGACTACACTAGAAGGAATAAACAGCAGGTTAGATGAAGTAGAAAATCAAATCAGCAATTTAGAAGACAAGGTAGCCAAAAATACTCAACTGGAAAAGAAAAAAGAATTTAAAAGAATGGAGATAGCTTGAGAGACCTCTGGGACAACATCAAGCATAACAACATTTGCATCATAAAAGTACCAGAAGAAGAGAGAAAGCAAGAGATTGAGAATCTATTTGAAGAAATAATGACTGAAAACTTCCCTTACCTGGTGAAGGAAATAGACACACAAGCCCCGGAAGTGCAGAGTCCCAATCAAGATGAACTCAAACAGGCCCACACCAAGACACATTATAATTAAATTTGCAAAGGTTAAAGACAAAGAATCCCAAAAGCAGCAAAGACAACAACTTACAACAAGGAAACTCCCATAAGACTAACATAGAATTTCTCAATAGAAACTATGCAGGCCAGAAGAGAGTGGCAGGAAATATTCAAAATAATGTAAAACAGGGACCTACAACCAAGACTACTCTACCAAGCAAGGCTATCATTTAAGATTGAACGATAGGTAGAGAACTTCCCAGACAAGAAAAAGCTAAAGGAATTCACTACCACCAGGCTAGTGTTACAAGAAATGTTAAAAGAACTTCATTAAATAGAAGAGTGGAGAAAATAGCGAACAAAAAAAAGATCAAAAACATGAATAATAACATGGTGATGAATATGTGCCGATCAATAATCACTTTAAATGTAAGTGGACTAATTCTCAAATCAAAAGACAGTGTAGCTGAATGAATAGGAAAGCAAGACCCAGGCCATATGCTATCTACAGGAGACTCACCTCAGAAAAAAAGACACATAGATTGAAAGTAAAGGGATAGAAAAAAATATTTCATGCAAATGAGAAAAAAAAAAGGCGGGGTAACAATTCTTATATCAGAGAAAATAAACTTTAAAATGAAGACTGTAACAAGAGGCATAGAAGGATATTACATAATTCTAAAGGGATTAACCCAACAAGAGAACATCACTCTTATAAATATTTATGCACCAAACATAGAAGCACCTAAATACATACAGCAAATATTGAATGACTAAAGGCAGACATCAACAGTAACACAATCATAATAGGGGACTTCAATGCCCCACTGACACCAATGGACAAATCTTTCAGACAGAAAATCAACACAAATACAGTGGCCTTCAATGACACACTAAATTAGATGGATTTAATTGATATTTTTAGAGCATTTAATCCCAGAGCAGCAGAATACACATTTTTTTTTCAAGTTTACATGGAACATTTTCCAAGACTGATCACAGAATAGGCCACAAATCAAGCCTCAACAAATTTAATAAAACTGAAATTATATCAAGCACCTTTTCTGACCACAACAGTATGAAACCAGAAATCGATTACAAGAAAGAAAAAAAAGAAAAGCAACTGAAAAACATATAAACATATAAAGGCTAAACAATATGTTACTAAATAATGAACAGGTCAACAATGGGATTAAGAAAGAAATCAAAAGGTACCTTCAGATAAATGAGAATGAAAACACAACTGCTCAAAATCTATGGAACACAGCAAAAGTGGTCCTGAGAGGGAAATTCATAGCAATGCAGGCCTACCTGAAGAAACGAGAAAAGTCTCAAACAGTTTAACTGTACACCTAAGGAAACTGTAAAAAGAATAGCAAACAAAGCCCAAAATGATTAGGGGAATGGACATAATAAAACTCAGAGCAGAAATAAATAAAATTGAGACTAAGAAGACAATACAAAAAATGAATGAAACCAAGAGCTGGTTCTTTGAAAACAAACAAAATTGACAAACCTTTAACCAGACTCCTCAAGGAAAAAAGAGAGAGTTCCCGAATAAATAAAATCAGAAATGAAAGTGGAGAAGTGATAACAGACTCCACAGAAATATAAGAAATCTTAAGAAAATATTATGATCAACTATACGCCAACAAATTGGACAATCTGAAAGAAATGAATAGATTCTTAAAAATGTAAAAGCTTCCAAGACTAAGTCAATAAAAAACAGAAAATCTAAAAAGACCAATTACTAACAACAAAATCAAATCAGCAAGCAACAAACTCCTAACAGACAAAAGCCCTGGATCAGATGGCTTCATATGTGGATTTTAGCGAATATTCAAAAAAGAATTAACACCTATTCTCCTCAAACTTTCAAAAAATCCAAGAAGAGGGCAGGCTGCCAAACTTGTTTTATGAGGCTCCCATTACCCTGATTTCAAAACCTGATAGACACAACAACAACAACAACAACAACAAAGCGAGAGAGAGAGAGAGAGAGAGAGAGAGAGAGAGAGAGAGAGAGAGAGAGAGAGAGAGAGAGAGAGAGAGAAAGAAAGGAAGAAAGAAAAACTATAGGACAATATCCCTAATGAATATAGATGCAAAACTTCTTAAAATATTAGCAAATTGAATACAGCAATGCATCAAAAATCAGGGGTGCCAGTTGGGAAGCTGGGATGGCTAAGAGGGTTGAGTGCTTGCGTTGCAGCCCCGGAGCCTGAGGATCAAATCCCAGCATGGGCCCATGCAAACCCATATGCTGAACTGGGGTGTGCCCCAGTTCAGCTCTTGCCGGGGCCTATGCGGGAGGCTCCCGGCCCAGTTCCTGCTCTGCATGGCCCATGCCTACCTGTGGAGTGTAACTATATAGAAAGCTGGTGCTATCAACTGTGGAGACTGCTCTGGGCCTTCCCCCTTCTATCTGTCTCTCTCTGTCTGTCTCTCTCACTCTGTAAAAAAAAAAAAAAAAAAAAAAGGTGCCGGGATAGCTCAACCAATTAAGTGTTTGCTTTGCAGATGCGAGGTCCAAAGGTTGAGTCCTGGCACTGGCCCAAACAGACCCATAGCTAAACTGGAGCATGATTCCCATATGGAAGGCCCCCAGTTTGGTACCCAGCCTGCATGGCCCCACATCCACCTGCATGGAATGCAACTATGTCAAAACTAATGATGTATGGCTTTGGAGACTGCTCTGGACCCTACCCCTTCCCTCTGTCCATCTCTCTCTCTCTCTCTCTCTCTCTCTCTCTCTCTCTCTCTCTCTCTCTCTCTGTCAAACATTGAAATAAATCTTAAAAAAAAAAAAAATCATACACCATAATCAGGTGGGATTCATTTCTGGGATGCAAGGTAGGTTCAATATATGTAAATCAATCAATATGATACATGATATCAATAAAACAAAAACTAAAAATTATATGGTCATTTTAATAGATGCAGAAAAAGCATTCAACAAAATCCAGTAGCCATTTATGATAAAAACTCTCATCAAAGTGGAAATAGAAGAAACATATCTCAATATAACGAAGGCTATATATGATAAACCCACAGCTAACATGATACTCAATGGGGAAAAACTAAAAACATTGCCCTTAAGGTCAGAAATAAGACAAGAATGCCCACTGTCACCACTCTTACTCAACATAGTACTGAAAGTCTTGGCCACAGTGATCAGACAAGAAAAACAAAAGGCATCCAATAGAAAAAGAAAAAGTAACACTATCATTGTTTGCAGATGATATAATACTATAGAGAGAGAAGCCCAGAGTTGGCCTCAAAATTACTGGAACTGATAAAGAAATTTAGTAAAGTAGCAGGATATAAAATTAATATCTAAAAATCGATTCCATTCTTACATACCAATAACAAATTAGCAGAAAGAGAAATTAAAAAACAACCCCATTTCTAATTGCATAAAAAAATAATGTTTTTGACCTATGAATAAATTTAACCAAGGAAGTAAAAGATCTGTACTCAGAAAATATAAGACACCAAAGAGAGAATCAAGGAAGATACAAACAAATGTAAATACATACCATGCTCATGAATAGGAAGAATTAATGTAGTTTAAATGGCCATGCTACCCAAACCAATCTATAGATTCAATGCAATTCTTATCAAAATACCAATGACATTCTACATAGAAATAGAACAAATAATCCTAAAAGTTATATGGAACCCTAAAAGATCCAGAATAGCCACAGCAACCCTGAGAATGAAGAACAAAGTTGGAGGAATCACACTACCTGATATCAAATTATACTACAAGGCTACTTTTATCAAAACTGCATGGTATTGGCATAAAAATAGATATATAGATCAATGGAACAGAATAGAGAGCTCAGAAATAAACCCAGGTTTATATGGTCAATTAATCTATGACAAAGGAAGCATGAATTTACATTGGAGCAAAGACAGTCTATTCAACAAATGGTGCTGGAATAATTAGACAGTTACATGCCAAAAGAAAATAGATCACCTTCTTTTACCATATACAAAAATAAACTCAAATTGGATTAAAAACTTAAATTTAAGACATGAAACAAAAAAATTCCCAGAAAAAAATATAGGAAGTAACTTCTCAGACATTACCCTTAGCAACACCTTTGATGATGTATTTATTTCCTTGGGTAAAGGAAGCAAAAGAAAAAATAAACAAATTGGATGATAACAGACTAGAAAAATTTTTTTACAGCAAAAGAAACCATCAACAAAACCAGGAGACATCCCACAAAATGGGAGAAAATATTCACCAATGAGGCATCCAACAAAGGGTTAATATCTAAAATTTATAGGAAACTAATACAACTCAACACCAACCCCCCCCAAAAAAAAACAATCCCATTAAAAAATGGGCAGAGATCTGAATAGACATTCCTGTAAAGAGGACATACAGATGGCCAATAAACACGAAAAGATGCTCAGCATCACTAATCATCAGAGAAATGCAAATCAAAACCACAATGAGATGCCACCTCACTGCTGTCAGGATGGCTATCATCAATAAATTGACCAATAAAAAGTGTTGGCAAGGATGTGGTGAAAAGGGAACTCTGCTACACTATTGGTGAGATTGCAAATTGGTCCAGCCACTGTAGAAAACAGTATGGAGGTTCCTGAAAAAAAATTAAAATTAATATAAAAAATGGAACTACCTTATGAACCAGCAAATCCACTCCTGGGTATCTATTCAAAGAATTCCAAAACACTAATTCAAAGTAAGTTACGCACCCCTATGTATATTACAGCTTTATTCACGATAGCCAAGATATGAAAACAACCTAAATGCCCATCAGTAAATAATTGGATAAAGAAGCTGTGGTACTTTTACACAATGGAGTATTACATGGCCATAAGAAGAATAAAATTGTACCTTTTGCAACAACATGGATGGAACTAAAGTAAGGTGACCAGACATCCCGCTTTTGGCAGGACAGTCCCAATTTTTAACAATTTGTCCCACGTCCCATGGCGTTTTAAAAAAGTCCCGATTTTTGGAAAGAATGCACGACAAGCTAGGGAACGGCAGGAGATAGACCAAATTTTTAATCAAGAACCCCCTCCCCCCCCACCAGTCAATGGTGTCCCGCTTTACCAATGTTAAAATCTGGTCACCTTAATTACTAAAGGTATCATGCTAAGTGAAATAAGTCAGACTGAGGAAGACAAATACCATATGATCTCACTTGTGTGTGAAATCTAAAGAACAGAATGAATGAACAATTAAAACAGAAAGAAAAAAAAAAAACCTCATGGACACAGACAGTAGTTTAGTAGCTGCCAGAAGAGCAGGGACAAGGGTGTTGGGGAGCAGGGAGGGGGATCCAAGTATATGGTGATGGGAAAAAAAAACCTGATTCTGGGTGGAGAGCTCACGATGCAACACATAGATGATGTATTGTAGCATTGTACACCTGGAACCTATGTAACATTACTAACCAATGTCATCCCAATAAACTTAATAATAATAAAAAATTTAAAATAAAATTACAAAAATAAAAAATAAAAGAAAAAAAATACGGAAGAAGAAAGGAAAGAAGGAAGGAAGGAAGGAAGGAAGGAAGGAAGGAAGGAAGGAAGGAAGGAAGGAAGGAAGGAGCAGCTACTAAATGGAATCACAGATAATCTTTCCTAATATATAGCAAATTTCTGGTTTCACTGCTTCAGGCATCTAATAATGTCTATCTGGGAATCACACAAATTTTGTTTACATAAGTTAAGCTTAAGTAAAAAAAAAAAGAAAGAAAGAAAAAGAAAAAAGAAAAGGAAAACTCGTTATTCATGATGACATGGATAGACCTTAAGGCGGAGGTGGCGAACCTATGGCATGCGTGCCCAAAGTGGCACACAGATGAATTATTTCGGCACGCGGAGCTGTGAATACCATTTTAAAAATTATTGTTGGGGAAGCCGGGATGGCTCAGTGGGTTAAGCGCTCACTTTGCAGCGCCGGGGACCAGGGATCGAGTCCCGACCCCGGCCCGTGCGGAACCATGTGCTGAACTGGGAGCTCCCCCAGTTCAGTTCTCTCTCTGTTTCTGTATCTCTCTCTCTCTCTCTCTCTCTGTCAAAAAACAATAAAAATAAATAAATAAATATTAAAAAAAATTATTGTTTATGCTCTTATAGACATAAAAATAATCGATACCTCTACCTCACTCGATGGGTTGGCACGCAAGTCGAGCGAGTATACTCTTATTTCATAAACTTTGGCACTCAATTGCCAAAAAGTTCGCGACCCCTGCCTTAAGGGCATTATGTAAATGCAATGTCATAGAAAACAAATATACTATGTTCTCACTTGCATGTGATATTACAAAAAAAAAGTCCATAGATACTGAGGATGAATTGGTGGTTGCTAGAGGTGAGGGGTGGGAGGAGAGCAGAAGCAAGTGAAGAGACTAAAA
>PVKE010009975.1:0-12500 GCA_004027555.1 Craseonycteris thonglongyai | reverse complement strand
GCTATCAAGAGTCTGAGTGCTCTCTGCAGGAAAAAGAAGACAATATTAAAAATACAAAATTAGTTATGAAAGTGAATATTAATTTAGGCTAAGAAAAATCACAACGAAATACAAATTTCAAATAAGCTAACAGATTCCACAAATATAAAATCTGAAAAAAAAAACTTTTTTCACAATTAAATTTATTGTAATGACATTGGTTAGTAAAACTTACATACCGTAGGTTCCAGGTGTACAATTCTATAATATATCATCTATGCGTTGCTTTATGTGTTCACCACCCAGAGTTAGTTCTCCTTCTATCACCATATATTTGGCTCCCTCCCCCTCCTCTCCCACACCCCTACCCCTTTACTATCAGGTAGCCACTAAACTATTGACTATGTTCATAAGTTTTTGTTCCTTTGTTACTTTCAGTTTTATATTCCACATATGAGTAAAGTTATATGGTTCTTAGTTTTTTCTGTCTGGCTTATTTAACTTAGCATGAATATCACAAGGTCCAGCCATTTGGTTGCAAATGGGAGCATTTCATCTTTTCTTATAGGTGAGTAATATTTCATTGTATATATGTACCACAGCTTCTTTATCCAGTCATCTCCAAAAGATACTTTGGTTATTTCTGTGACTTGGCCACTGTGAATAGCACTGAAATGAACATTGTGATACATATGTCTTTGCAGACAAAGGTTTTCTAATCTTCTGGGTAAATACCAGTAGGTGGATTGCCAGATCATATGGTAGCTCCATTCCCAGTTTTCTGAGGCACCCACACACTGTCCTCCATAACAGTTGTATCAATTTTTATTCCCACCAGCAGGGTATAAGGGTTCCTTTTTCTCCACAGCCTCTCCAGCACTTACCCGTATTTTCCGGCGTATAAGACGACCCCCTAATTTTACAGTTAAAACATAGGTTTAGGCCTATATTCGCTGTATAAGACTACCCCCCACTTCCGAGGCTGTAGTCTTGTACAGCGAATATAGGCCTAAACCTATGTTTTAACTGTAAAATTAGGGGGTCGTCTTATAGGCTGTAGTCTTGTACAGCGAATATAGGCCTAAACCTATGTTTTAACTGTAAAATTAGGGGGTCGTCTTATACGCCGGAAAATACGGTACTTCTTGTCTTGTCGATAACAGCCATTCTAACAGGTGTGAGGTGGTATTTCATTGTGGTTTTAATTTGCATTTCCCTAATAGCTAATAAAGTTGAGCAGTTTTTCATGTCTGTTGACCATTTTTATGTCATCATGAGTGAGTTGTCTGTTCAGGTCCTCTGCCCATTTTTTAAATTGGATTGTTTGTTTATTTGTTGTGAAGTTATATGGTTCTTTATATATTTCAGATAATAATAGCCCCTTGTCATAGGCATTGTTTGCAAATATTTTCTCCCATTTGGTTGGGCATCACTTTGCTTTGTTGATGGTTTCTTTTGCTATGCAGATGGTTGTTAGTTTGATATAGTCCCATTCATTTATTTTTGCTTTTACTTCTCTTGCCCTGGAAGTCAGGTTCATAAAGTCCTCCCTGAACCCAAGGTCTAAAATTTAGTACCAATGTTTTCTTCTATATAGTTTTTTGTTTGCGGGTCTTATGTGGAGATCTTTAATCATTTTCTGTTAATTTTGGTATATGGTGATACGTTGCCATTCAAATTCATTCTTTTGATTGTGGTTTTCCAATTTTCTCAGAACCATTTACTAAAATGGCTTTCTCTTTCCTACAGTATATAATTTGTTCCTTTGTCAAAATTTGTCTGATCATACATTCATGGCTTTGTTTCTGGGTTTTTATGCTATTCCATTGGTCTGTGTATCTATTTCTCTGCCAATACCAAGCTGTTTTAATTATTGATACTTTGTAGTATAGACTGAAGTTGGGGAGGGTGATGCCTCCAGCCTTATTCTTATTTTGGAGGATTGCTTTGCTGACTCGAAGTCTATTGTGGTTTCATACAAATCTAGTGTGGTTTTTATTTGTTTGTTTTATTTTGTTTTGCTTTGTTTGTTTTTTATCTGTTTCTTGAAAGAATGTCTGTGAGATTTTTATGGGAATTGCATTAAATCTGTATATCGCTTTGGGTAATATGGCCATTTTAACTACGTTGATTCTTCCAATCCACAAACATGGAATATCTTTCCATTTCTTTGTGTCTTCTTCAATTTTTTAAATAGTTTTATAGTTTTCAGTGCATAAGTCCTTTATATTCTTTGTAAAGTTTATTCCTAGGTATTTTATTGTTTTGTTGTTGTTGTTGTGATCACAATACTAATTTTATCATTTCTTTTTCTGAAAATTCATTGTTGGCTTATAAAAATGCAATTGATTTTTGTACATTGATTTTTATCCTACAACTTGACTGTATTTGTTTATTATTTTTAATAGTTTTCTGGTGGAGTTTTTAGAATTTTCTATGTAAAGGATAATGTCATCTGCAAAAAGTGACAGTTTTACTTCTTCTCTCCCAATTCTAATAACTTTTATTCCTTTCTCTTGCCTGATTGTTCTGGCTAGAACTTCCACTACTATACTGACTAGTTGTGGTGATAGGGGGACATCCCTGTCTTGCTCCTAATTTGGGGAGAATAGGCTTTTGCTTTTCTTCATTCAGTATGATATTAGCTGAGGACTTGTCATATATATGGCCTTTATTATGTTGAAGTACTTTCCTTCTATCCCATGTTATTTAGTGTTTTGATCATAAATGTATGTTGTATCTTGTCAAATGATTTTTCTACATCAATTGACATAAGCATATGGTTTTTATCTTTTATTTTGTTTACGGTATGTAGTGTATCACATTGATTTGCATACGTTGAATGATCCTTGTACCCTTGGAATGAATCCCACTTGATTGTGGTGTATAGTGTCTTTAATGCATTGTTGTATTCTATTTGCTGGTATTTTGTTTAGGATTTTTACGGTTGTGTTCACCAGAGACATGGCTCTATTGTTTTCATTTTTGTGTTATCTCTACCAGGTTTTAGAGTAATATTAGGGTAAAGTCGGCTTAATAGAATGAGTTGGTGGGAAAGCCGGGATGGCTTAGCGGGTTAAGCACTCACTTTGAAGCCCCGAGGACCGAGGATCAAATCCTGGCTCCGGCCCAGGCGGACACACATCCTGAACTGGGGTGTGCTTCCTGAATGTGGTGAGGCCCCCAGTTCAGTTCAAAAATAAAATAAAATAAAATAAATAAAATAGAATGAGTTGGAAAGTATTGCCTCATCTTCAATATTTTGAAAGAGTCTGAGGAAGATACATATTCATTGTTCTTTGAATTCTTAATAAAACTCATTGGTGAGACCATCTGGTCCAGGGCTTTTGCCTTTGGGGAGGTTTTAGATGATTGTTTCAATTTCTTTACTGTTGATTGGTCTATTTATATTATCCAGTTCTTCTTGGTTCAGTCTAGGTAGACTTTAGGTTTCTAGAAATTTGTCCATTTTCTCTAGGTTGTTAAATTTGGTTGCACAAAACTTTTCATAATATTTTCTGATGATCCTTTGTATTTCAGTGGTATTAGTCATAATTTATCTTCTTTTATTTCTAATTTTGATTATTTGTGTATTCCGTTCTCTTTGTCCTTTGGTGAACTTAGCCAGGAGTTTGTCAATTCTATTGATTCCTTTTTCAAAGAAAGAACCAGTTCTTTGTTGTACTAATTTTTCCTACTGTTCTGTTCTCAATTTCATTTAGTTCTGCTTTAATTTTTATTATTTCTTTCCTTCCTTCTGCTGACTTATTGTTGTTGTTGTTATTCTTTTTCTAGTTCTTTAAGATGTGATGTTAAGATGTTTACTTGTGACTGTTCTTGTTTCTTGATATAGACCTGTAATGATATAAATTTCACTGTTAACACTACTTTTATTGCATTCCAATTGTTTTGATATGTTGTATTTTCATTATCATTAGTTTCCATGTATTTTTAATCTTTTCTTTTATTTCTTCTTTGATACAGTCATTTTTTAATAACCTGTTTAAGCTCCATGTAGATGTGATTTTTTTTTTGTTTTCTTTTTGTATTTGATATCCAATTTCAAAGCTTTGTGGTCTGAAAATATATGTATGATTTCAATCTTCTTGAGTTTGCTAAGGCTAGTTTTGTGTTCCAGCATATGATCTCTTCTTGAGAATGTTTCATGTACACTAGAAAATAATGTGTGGTCTTGTAGGGTGAAGTATCCTGTAATTGTCAATTATGCCTCATTGCTATAATGTATCATTTAAAGCTGCTATTTCCTTATTTATTTCCTGCTTGGATGATCTGTCCATGGATATCAAGGGGGTGTTTAGGTTCTCCACTATAATTGTGTTTTGGGCCACATTCTCCTTTTAGATCTGTTAGTTGTTGCTTTGTAAATTTTGGTGCTTCATGATTGGGGGCATATATATTCATGACTATGATGTCTTCTTGTTGATATGTTGTCCCTTTTATCACTATGAAATGTCCATATTTGCTTCTTATCTTTTTTTATCCTGAAGTCTGTTTTGTCAGATATCAGAATGGCAACATCTGCTTTTCTCTGGACGTCATTTGCTTGGAGTATTGTTTTCCACCCTTTCACTTTGAGTCTGTATTTATCCTTGTAGCTGAGGTGTATCTCTTGTAGACAGCATATGGATAGGTTTTGTTTCTTAATGCAATCTCCTGCTCTGTGCCTTTTTATTGGTGAGTTCAATCCACTTACATTTAGGGTAATGATTGATATGTGAAGATTTTCTATGGGCATTATGTTCTCCCATTTAACTGTTTTGTTGTCCCAATTCTTCCTCAGTGATTTTCATTTCTTGATTTAGGTCATGTAGTCTTCTTCAGTCTTTCTTGAAATTCTGGCCTTGTGCTGGAGAATTGCCTCAGCTTCTGTATTTCTTAAAAGGTCTTTATTCCTCTATCATATCTAAACAATAATTTTTCTGGATAGATTATTCTTGGCTGGTAGTTGTCCTTTTAATATTTTGAATATTTGGTTCTACTTCCTCCTGGTTTGTAGAGTTTCTGCTGAGAAGTCTGAGGATCGCTTGATGGGCTTTTCTTTAAAGGTTATAATTATTTTTTCTCCTGGCTTCCTTAAGAATTATTTATTTGTCTTTGATTTCTGACATTTTCAGACTAATGTGCCTTGGAGAAGATCTGCTATTATCCAAGTAGCTAGAAGTTCCTGTTTTCTTCCTCAATTTGAAGTTCCAGCTCTTTCAATAGGTTTGTAAAGTTTTCATGTACAATTTGCTTAATCAAGCTCGCTGTACAATTCTGTTCTGTCTCTTCTGGTACCACTATTATTTGAATGTTGCTTTTTCTAATAAGTCAGACAGTTCTTATAGAGTTCTTTGCTTTTGACTCTCAAATATTTCTCTTCTTCCTTCTGTGGTATTTCCATGATTCTATCTTTGATATCACCAACCCTTTCCTCCATTTGGTCAGCCCTGTTTTCTAAGCTGGTCAATTTATTTCTCATTTCTTTTATTGCATTGTTCAATTCTAGAATTTCTATTTGATTATTTTTTATAGTTTCAATTTCTTTGTTAAAATATTCCTTTTCAAAGATGTCCTTTCTGAGACTCTTTAACTGTGTCTGAGTACTTTGCCAGAATTTTTTGAGCTCTTTGAGTGACTTAAGAACTGTGGTCTTGAATTCTGTGTCATTTAGATAATGTTTCCAAACCTGTAACGTCCTTTTCTAGAAATTTTTAATTTTCTTTCTGAATGGCTTTGAACCCTGAGGTATTTGTTGCATTTCATGTGTTCTTTTTCATCCTGGGCATGAGTATGTTTTCCCTGGAAAATATAAAGAGGTCCTTTTTTTTGCTTCCCAGTTGGTATTGCTGCAGCATCTTGCAATATTTTCTCTTGGTTATTCTGAGTTTTCGTTCTGGGAGCTTTTCTGAAAGGTGGGCTTCTCTTCTTTGACCCAGTCATCTTGGTCTTCATGTGCCTCCTCTTTGGGAAAGTATGGTGGATGATAGTGTACAATACCTCTGAGATGAATGCCTGAAAAGGTTACTGTGCCTGTGTTTTGCAGTTTCCCTGAGCCCCTCTACCAGTTTTCACTGGAGCATGGATTATTGGGAAGCATGCAGCTTTGTTTGTATTACAAGATAATTGCAGTTTGCCTTTTTCAGCTTGCTGTAAATCAGGCACTAGTTGGAGTGGGGGTGGGGGAGCTTTGGGAGAAAGTTAGAGAAAGCAATCAAGCTCTATGTCCATAAATTCTGCCTGGGAGATGAGGGTGGTACAGGGTACAGTTGTTTTGTGTCCTGGGGTCACTCCCCAGGATGCTGGCTTAGCCCATAGAGGGTCAGGTGGAAGGTCAGGTGGGCAGGCTGAGAACCAACAGCCAATTCCTCCATTAGCAGAGGACCAGGTGGCTGGGCCTGCACATGCCATTGGCTCAGCCTTTCTCTTTCTCCTGAGCCCACATTTCTCCCAGGACCATGTTTTGCTTCCCAAGCTGGCAGCCTTTAGAATCAATCTTGCCTAGAGCCTATTTGTGTTCAAATCAGCACTGCTGCACTTTTAAGCATGTTGAGTTATAGCTAGGGCCCTATTTATTTGCCCTGGGCAATTTAGCAGCTTTTATTCAGCCCCTATCCCACCTAGGGCAAGGTGTTTCAATTGGGGCCCCAGAGTGCTGCCACTTGGGTTCAGATTTGAAGTTGTTCATAGCCTCATCATGCCTCTACTCTTGTCAGCTCCCAGCTTCTAGCCTGCCCAGGGTCATGCTGTGCTTCAGCCTGTGTTCCCAGACCCCCACCCCTCTTCTTCTTCTGTCAGCCCTGTGTCAAGTTCCACAGCTCCATCTACACACTGCTTGCCTCCCTTTCACTAACCATCAGGTGTTTTCTTGAAATACATGTATCTCTCAACTGAAACTGTGGCACTCAGGGTTTCCCTCATTGGATCCCATTTGTTCAATTGTCTCCCCAGGGAGGTTTCAGGGTTCTTCTCTCATGCTGTCATCTTAGGGACTCCAAAAGAACCTTATTTAATGAAAGAATTGTCTGACACTTCATTCATACCTTTCCCTGCATATTCTTTTATTACACTTTCACAAAAACAGCAATTTTTTTTTTTTATTATTGATCAATTAAAGACATTTCTTCAGATTCTCAACTCATTATTGACAATCTCACATAAAGGTTTAGGACTCTTGGCAACTTTGGAAAACCTCTATTAAGAGTTTTCATATGTGAGCTATGAGATTTGGAGAATTTTCTACCGATGATTTTCTGGCTTTGTACTTTCAAATCTTGGCTCATCCCCATTAGCCATATCCTTTCAGTGCTGAGCACCAGAACACGTATTCATTCTGCATTAGAAATTCTGCCCATTCATCTTAGTATTGGGACATCAGGAAGTTGGCACAAATGGGCAAAATTTCTGGAAACCATTCCTGTACTAGGACAGCTAGCTATGCATGACAGTGTTGGTAAACCATATAAAAAACATCCCACTAAATTCAAACTAAATGCATCCTCTTAGCTGATCCCAACATGCCTGCAGTTACTCTAGTGCAATCTGTCATGGGGGGAAACATAATAGAGTGAGCATATAACAGAGGGAAGAGTAGGAGGGGGTTGAAATGGAAACCAATGACAATATTAACCAAGTGTGGCTAATATATTTTACTTTTCCAAATTGTTTAAGAATGTGTAACTATGTGAACACAGTTCTCGGGTTTTATTGGCTTATTGGCAAATATTTCTCTGATTACCCCATTTTGTAACTTAGGAAACTGAAGCTGGGAAGGTAAAGAAACTTGTCTATGATCACACAGCCTGTAAACTGCAAACTAAGCTTGGAAGTCAAGGTTGTACCATTCCAAAGATAGTACTCTAAAACATCAACCTACACTTCTGATCAAAGGGAATAAAGGTTATTATGCCTAATATGTGAAAAGCGATTTTGAAGCAAAACAAGATTACCGTATTCCAATAAAACAATGAACAACATACCAAAGAGGAAATAAATGGTTAATTGTCATTAAAGTCACTCAACTTTAAAATGAATGTATATTTTTATCAAATTTGAAAATATTTTAAATGATAATACACAATGTTGATGAATTAAGATAAGCATGTACATGGCTTCTGAGAATTTGCACAAGCTTCAGGAAATTAGTCAACTTGGCAATGAGTATTAATAGCCTTAAAAATACTCATCACGTTTCATGCAGTCATTTTACTTCCAGAAAAATAATCTAAAATAAATATACACAGTGTTTTATACACAAAAACATCACACTGCTTGTAAGGTGATAAAAGATACAACATAAAGGAAATGGTAAGTAAATTATGGGATTACAATATAGAAAATGATATTTGCACATTAATTTTGTATCCTGCAACTTTACTGTATTTGTCAATTATTTGTAATAGATTTCCGATAGAGTCTTTAGAGTTTTCTATATAAAGGATCATGTCATCTGCAAAGAGTGACAGTTTGACTTCTTCTCTCCCAATTCTAATACCTTTTATTCCTTTCTCTTGCCTGATTGCTCTAGTGAGAACTTCCAGAACTATGTTGAATAATGCAATACACAGGTGATGTAACCTAGATTTGTACACCTGGAAACTATCTACTTGTTACCAACCAATGCCACCCCAATAAATTTAACAATAAAAAAAGGAATATAGAAAATGAAATATGGTATGTGTCATTAATTATATTTATGGTATTTTCATAATATACAGAAATACTTACGGACTTCCAAGTGAAAAGGGGTCTATTATATAGAATATAATGTACAATATATGTACAATACAATCTCAACCACACATACACACACAATACATAGACATGAAACAAAGCTATGGAGTTACTTATACAAATTAGGAGCTATAATTTCAGAATCGACACTATACCACTTTAACTTAAATTGAAAATGCAATTTTAAAAATAATTGCTTTATTTCATAATCTGCAAAACAGAACATTTGTACCTACTTCTCTACTTCTGGTTGGCAAGTTTGAGAATTGATGAGGGTGGGTCCACACTGTGGTGCTGAAAGCCTCTATTGTTATCAAGGCATTCAATTTAGTACAATTCCAAACAGGCGTCTGATGCACTCAGCTCTACACACGCCTCCCCCACAGTCTGCACAGCTGTAGCTGTCTGCCTGGTGGTCTCCCAGAGGTGGCTGTGTTTCATTGTGAGGCTGTATTAGTGAAGCCCCTGGGCTCTTATGTGAGGAAAAGCACTATATAAATGCAAAATAGTCTGTTTTATTCATGCTGTCATATAAATAGAGATCTACTTTATGCTAGCAGTTTTTCAAGAAAACTGGCTCTTCTCAGTATTTGGTGTTTCATTCTCAGGGCCTCCATAAACTATTGGGCAAAATGACTTTCCACCCCAAGACAACAGGTGCTTCCTTGTGTGTGGAAGAGTCATTAGAAATGTCACCTTGAGCCAACACTGGTCCATACAGGGACTCGTGATTAGACAATGCAATAGCTGCTTCAAGCTGTCTGTGGCTCTGGTTGAAGCCACAGATGTCTGGCTGCAAGGACACAGGGAGCCAACTCTATCTAGTGGTCTCAGCAGTGGCCGCCTTTCATGAAGCCTCCATTGTAAAGACACGGTGAGTAGGCAGGAACTGCAGGCAGGCTGACCCTTGTTTAAGTCCTGGCTATGGTGGTTGACTGCTCTATGTCTTGAGACAAGTTCTTCATATGTAAAGTGAATGCAAATTAGGGGTGTACAGGAGGATGTAATGGGCACGTGTGAAAGTCACTGGATACAATGGCAGGCACGTAGTGGTACAATGCATGTTATGTGCTGTAGTCAGCAGTTCTGTGCCCTCATTTGTTCCAGCCTGAGAGTGTGTGTAGGACACTATGCTATGGGCAGGTGCTGGGTACTAGATGGAGACCAGGGGTTACAGGGCATTGTATCTGCCTCTTAAATAATTTACAAGCACTAAACCTAGAAAAGTTAGAATTAGAAGTGACTTTAGGGGAAGCCGGGATGGCTCAGTGGGTTAAGCGCTCACTTTGCAGCACCGAGGACCGGGGCCCAGCCCTGGCCCATGCGGACCCATATGCTGAACTGGGAGCTCCCCCAGTTCAGTTTTCTGTATCTCTCTCTCTCTGTCTCTGTCAAAATAAATAAATAAACATATATTTAAAAAAAAGAGATGACTTTAGAAACTATGTGTTTCACTCTTTCATTTTTCCTTTTTTTTTAATTTAATTTTATTGTTTTTGACAGAGACAGAGAAAGACCAAAACAGAGAGAGACACAGAGGAGGGGGAGGGCCCACGGCAGTCTCCATCATTGTACGTCATCAATTTTTTTCGACATGGTTTCATGCCACACAGGCGGGCAGGGGCCATGCAGAGCGGGGACCAGGCCAGGGGCATTCTGCATAGAAGGCACACACCCTGTCAAACTATGGGCCAAACCGGGGTGCCCCAGTGAGGACTGAACTGGGTCTACACCTAGTTCAGCATATGGGTTTGCATAGGCAGGAACCGGAACTTGATCCTTGGACTCTGGGGCTGCAATGTGAGGGCTTAACCCATTGAGCAATCCCGGCTTCCCTTCCTTTCATTTTTCAGCTAGAAGGAACTTATTAAAGCAAGTCAATGTGGCTCCCAGCTCCCTCTGACGTGCTTGGAGCCTCAGAATAAAACATGTACACTTGACACTTTAACTTAGTTCACAGATCACTGAGTTATATGCCCCTCTTTTCTGTTTTTCTTTCTCCCCCATTTAAAATATTAAAATTAATAGGCTCTAGGGTGGGATGCACACTCTTTTCACATGTTCCCTTTGGTCACTGCTGCTTCCAGAATTATTAGAACAGTGCCTGGCACTCCTCAAATGTTTAGTGAATGAGTGGAAAAGTATGTTAGTTAAAAGGTACTCTGTAAGTAAAATGGGCTTCTGAGGAAATCAGTGCTAGGAGAGAAAGCCACACACCCCAGAAGTAGTTTCCATGACAGCAAAATCAAACTCTAAATGTTTGCCATAGGGAAGCACATAAATATGTACTTAACCACAAACATCCTCTGTCCTGAATTAAAAGTTCTGATTGCCTAAGTAATGAGCTAGAAGACATGAAACAAGAAATACGACTAAGACAGTGGGATTGAATCTCACCATCCACACATGCCAGTGCTGAGGCAAAGTAAGTGAGCATCATTCCTGAGCGCTATGAACACCACAGAGGAGCTGTACCACTACAGATGTTCAATAAATAAACAAACAAGCTAACAAATCAGCACCAGGTAAGCTCTTCCTCACATCACCTCCCAACATTGCACAGAGATGCTACTACAGAGACGTAATACAGTAGAGTAGAAGAAGCTGAACATGAAAGTTTAGCTAGGGGGAGAATAGTAGATAATAGGGGTGAAATTAGTGGCCATACAGTGTGACTTCTGGTCAACCACCAAAAAAAAAAAAGCTTAGTAGAAACATTAACTCAGATTCTGATGCAACGAAATAAGAAGAAATGAACAGGGGTGAGCAGTCCATGAAGAATTTACAGAGTCATTGCCCATGTATGTTGCCCAGTGATGACATTTGAACATAAGGCTCCTTAATTCATTGGATGGCAATTTAATATGTATTATATAATTTATTTCCTAAAACAAGATTTCTGAAGCATACAGTTCCCCATATTCCAATGATAGAGATCACATCACATTTTAAAATAGGCAGCTCAATTATTAACAGACATATGTATTAGAAGCTTTATCTTTAGAAGACTTGAAATTTACCACCCTATAATTCTATCCAGCACTGAGCATAATGACATATTTACCTTATATCTTTTGTGTTCCAATATATTTCCCTTAATCCCAAAAGCAATACACATTTTATCCAATTTCAAAACCAAAAAAAAAAAGGAAAACACTAAGACATATACAGAAAGCAAAACAGAAAGTATAGTATTTATAATCCCCAAACCCAGCTATGTCCCTAGTTCATAGTTTGATATATTTCCATGTAATGTATTTGTGTGTATATATATATATATATGTATATATATATATATATATATACATGCATATTGTTACAAAAATAGATATACAGTACAGTGTTCCCGCGCCACTCCGCGCTTCATGTTTTGCGGCTTCAGTGCTTCGCGGGTTTTTCCAAAATATTCATCAAAAAATAAAAATGAAAAAATACAACCATGTCGGCAGCCACATGGCGGAAAGGAGCGTGGTTTCATGTTGATGCGCGAGAGAGAAGGTTCCCTGCCTGTCAAACAAAGAGATGAGCTGACTCAGAGTCCATCCCACGGGCTCTCATAAAGGCGCGTGATGGGTTTCCGGGGCGACACCGACCAATGAGAGACCGATGAAGACCTCCTTGAGATGACAAAGTCTGCAAGTGAGGAAGAAAACGAAGAGGAAGACGAAGAAGAAACTGAAAAGCGTGGCCTTACCCTGGAGAATCTGCAACAATTGTGCAACATGGCAAGAGCGATGCAACAATTTGCACAAGACATTGACGACAATATGGTTCGAGCTGTCGAGTTC
>PVKE010009974.1:0-43534 GCA_004027555.1 Craseonycteris thonglongyai | reverse complement strand
GGAGGGGGACCTGATTCTGGGAGCTGGGCACATAATGCGATGCATGGGTGATGTGATGTGGACTTGTACATTGGGAAACTGTCTGATTGTTACCAACCAATGTCACCCCATTAAATTTAACAATAAAATATTTAAAAAATAAATTAATTAATTAAAAAAAAAAAGAAAAGTACATTGAGACTTTACCAAAATCTGCAAAACTGGGAGGAAGCCTCCATTCATAATCTACAGTAAAAGTTAATAACCTCCCGTTCCATCTGCCCTTTTTATATCTCATACATACAAGGATTTATTGTATTGTTTTTTGAAAGGAGGTGAGAGAGAGAGAAGGGAGGAGGGCCCTGAGCAGTCTCCACAGTTGTACATCATTAGTTGTGACAGGTTCATTCCACACAGGTAGACGGGGCGCCGCTCAGGCAGGAACCTCCTGTATGGGAGGCGAGAACCTTCACTGCCATCCCAGCAGTTACCAGTTGCACTGCAGTTCAGGACATGGGTTTGCACAGGGCCGGAATTTGATCCCTAGACCTCGTGGTTGCAAGGTAAGTGCTCAACCTGCTGAGCTGGCCCGGCATTCCACTCTCATATGCTAGAGATGCCCCTTCACCTATTCTCCCATTTTGTGTGCCTCCAAACCTTTCCAGCCCAACCCAGACAGAACTGGTCTCCTTTGTTTTCTTAATCTGTTTTCTCTGATCTGTTGGAACTAAAGAAATGTTGACTCTCCTAATTCCTTGATAAACTGTAGTCTAAGCTATCAATAAATAAATGTGTCCCCATTAAAAAAAAGAGAGAGAGAAGGAAAACAGACTTCATTTTTTAATAAGACAATGGGAGCTGATCACCCCACCTTCCTAGTTTTCTATTTCTTTATTGTTAGTTGCTTTTGCACGTCTCAGGTGCAAGATACATATTCCAACCTCTTTGTTAACATGAGAGCAGCTTCCATTTTCATTTGGGGAACTACACAGTGTTTGATTTTTGCAGTCCAGGAAGCTAACGATCTTATGAGCATCTTCAGTTCCTAAAAATAAGCAAATCAGTAAATAATCAAATAAGCTGAAACAGGGGACTCCATGTGTTATGTTTGTAGCTATATTCACAAAGTTCTAGTAGAGATGCCAAATACAAAGACTTGTGGAACTCCCCGTGGCAATGGCCCATAAAATAATTTATGATCAGACTTAAAGATATATTTTTGATCACGCCTGGGCCTTCTGGCTAAGGTCAAGTGTAAAAATAGATTCTAGAAGGAACTGGCAGGGACTGTAGGAATGGGAGACCAATGATCTCCCTTCGGACTGAATGAGCACAGCATGACTGGATGATCCTAGAAGAAAGGCCAGCACTAGACTTTCTAGAAGCTCAGATATGCTGCCTAGGCCGCTGCCTTCCTAACTGGAATCCATATAAAGAGCTTCCCCTGTCCTTCACTTTCAGTGGCCTCACCAAGGATCTCTTGAAACACAGTATCTTCACGGTTCCAAATTACGTTTTTCTCAGCTGATTTCCATCTGCCTTGAATCTTCTTGCTAATTATTTCATTTAAAAAACCCTCACTGTTTGCAATGTATATACTTCTGGAACTGGAAAAGTAGAGAGAAGAGACAAGGCGGAGGGGAAAAGAGTAAAAAAAAAAGGAGAAGGAGGATAAAGCCAAAGAGAACGGTAGTTTTCTGTGTTGCCTTTGCCATCCACTAATGCACGGGCTGATCGTGAGTTCACCCAGAATGCAACATGCGGAGAGGAAGGAGAGGGGAAGTTACCCTTGAAGCAGAAATCTAGTCACATAGCCACTACTCTGCAAGGTCCCACAGGATTTGTCTTCAACCACAACCTTTCTCCTCATGCAATATCTCCACGGGTCTGTCTACGAGATTAGTTCCTCTTGAGTGTCTTACCGTGACTTCAAAGTAACCAGTGCTCACATCATTTTTAACTGGTTTCATTTTCAAACCACCACCTTTACCTCAGTCACTTTTCCACGATCGGCACCAAAACTTTCTAAATTACTCAGCCTAAGGCCCACCCGGCTGTCACTGACCCTTCCTCCCTCTCCCCATGTTTGCTCCACAGGTGTCTCAGTCTTACGATGACTTCCTCCCTCCATCCCATCCTTTCCCTCCTCAATCCTATCAGGCCCTCAGCACTTCACAAACACCTGAAGTTCTAAAAATCAACTCCAATAACCTCAGGTTTTTTCTCTTTTTTCTGGATTTACCCAGACTGAGGATATTCTGAACTGAAAGAAAAAAATTACTTAAAGGGCTAGACAAACAAAAAAAGGTAAAAATTGTAATAATGACAATAATACTTAACTCTTCTTGAGCTCTGCCTATTTGTCAAGGATTTCTCAAAAGCCCTGTACATGGATTAGCACATGTAAGCCTAACCGTAACACCCTATGAGACGGGTACTACCTGTGCCTCCCTTATGACAGGCAGAGGCACATGAGAGTAGAAATAAAATTTGCACGGTATCCCGGGAACCAGGGGACCTGCATTCAAGGTTTCAAAACCATTCTTTGTAAAAGGGAGGAACAGAAGAGATCATCTCTAAATTCCCCTTCTGGGAAATAATCTAAGATTCTCATAACTGAGATGAGAAACTTGGTAGGAAATCAAAAGGGAACCCTGGAATTCTGCAAACTCTGCTCTGGTCTCAAGGGGTCTATGAAACAATGATTCGTGACATTCACGAGCTCCTACAGAATGCCATTGCCAGCAGAGGGCTCTTGGGTCATTTTGTGTGGCCTCTTCTTTGAATAGCTCTTCCCATACTCTTTTAAGTCTTACCTGAGGCGGATAATAAGCCAAAGGAGAGAAGCGCTAAGAAAAGGTCATAAATCCTCATGTCCAGGCAGCTCAGCAACAACTGTCTCAAAAAGATAAACCCGGATCAGCGGAGACGACTGTAGAGTCAGAATTCTTGGACTTAGGAACTTTCATGAGGGAGCAGGACTCTACATGCTCGAGTCTCTCTCAGATTTGAGGGGACCTGACTCCCCACAACCTCTGTGTACCTTCTATGTGTTTAGATCCTATTATGACACAGGTAAGCCCTTGTGACATCTTTACCACACTTCTCCACTCCCTCCACACTGTCTCAGTGACCCACCCCCACGACTTAACCACACGGCCTCTTATCACTTAGATCTCTAACTTGTTGGACCTCAAAATATAGTCAGCATTGTTAGACACACACACACACACACACACACACAACGCATCAGTTTCATGCTTTAGGACAGTGGTAGAAGTTACAGAATCCTGAGATGCAAAGCATTAAAATTCAGATGCCGTTCCTCTACCTTTTGGCTCAAAGCTATAGATCAGGGGTGTCAAACTCAATTAAAACACAGGCCATTTGGTGCAACAGGCAAGATTCACACGGGCCACATCACATTTACAAACGTCGCCAGAGCTGAGTCAGCGCATTGATACACGCTCACAGGCCCCCAGGAAAGGCACTGGGCCACGTGTACACTCGTCTTCAGTCGTTAAAGGGTTAACAAGGGAATTGTGTGTACGGTATTGCCTCGCTCTCCCCTGAGCGCTATTTTCTTCATAACCATTTTTTCTATTTTCATTTTATTTCAGAGCATCGTGGGCCACAAAAAATTATTTCGGGGGCCGCATGTGGCCCGCAGGCCACCAGTTTAACACCCCTGCTATAGATAGATGATCCATGTGTTTGTTATGTCAAGTGGGGGACTAAAATACATTAAGAAGTTTCTACGTTGTTAAGGGTATTTCAGTTATGACTGTTAGGTCAAACCACCATCAAAATGCCCCACTCTAAGTGCATGTCAGTTGTTAAGAAAACATAGTAAAACTGGACACATGTTCTCCTCACAGATATTAATGCCGAAAGTACAACACTGTCCAAGTGCAAAGAGAATGAATACCCCGTGCCTCCCCACTACCTGCGTGGGGTTCAATATTGGCTCAGGAGCCTAACACACAAAGACCACAGACCACTTTACTCTGTACCTGTAGGTGGTCGTGATTTGCCCCTGTGCACTGAGGTGTGTGTGAAATGCCTGTCTCACACTTATTTACCATAATGGAGGGATGAGGCTTTATAACTGTGTATGGGACCTCGATCTTCCAATCTCCCATCACACACTTTTCCCAATACTGCCTCTCTCTGACCACACAGCTGCATATGTATATTTTTAAACATGTAATTTATATGTTTTTATATTTTTCAAATATGCATACTTGACAATTACATATGTAGATGAAGATATGTATACTGTCCAATTATATACATTCTCGATCAGCCTATCTTTTTTAGATTGTTTATGCTATGACATTTGACATTTGTGTAACTACAGTGTGATGAATAAAATTCCTATAACAAACCACTTTTAAAAAAATGACCATGCTGAGAGGCTTGTCTCTCACAGTAGTAGGTATTCACTCCATTTGCGGGATCTTTAACACAAGTACATGTTTAACTCATTTCCTATTTAGGAAAACAAAAGTGCAGCTCACTGCCACATTCATTTAATTTTACAAAAACACACTTTTTGAGGCAGAAGCAAATCTGACTGGTTTTCAAGGTGAAGATAAAATATAAAAACTGTTCCTGGAGTGATTTCTAAACATAACTTGTCTCTAATCCTCATGTAACAGAAATGTATACGATGATCTGTACTTAATAATGTTGTTCGGCGTGGTAAATTTCAAAGCACGGAACTTCGGGGGTGAGGTTAGGACTGTATAATCCACGAGTTATGTCGGGGTTAACGTGGCAGCCGCAAGTGTCACCAGCGAGTGTTCTCGGGGACAACAGGAAATGAGTTAATAAACCAAGGTGAATAAAGGCACAACTAAAATAAAAGATAAAGTGATAAAATGGAAATTAATGCATTAACCATGAACATGATCATTCATTATCATTATCAAGTATTGTATATTGTACGACTGGCGACACAGAAGATCTGTCCACACCAGCATCACCCCTAAACACATGAGTAACACGTTGCACTACATTAAGGCAGTCACAACGTCTCTAGGTGGTAGAAATTTTTCAGCTCCATTATAGTCTTATGGGGCCATAGTCACATATGCAGTCCGTCATTGACAGAAACATTATTATGTGACACGTGCTATACGTATAGGTGAATGGAACTGAATTAAGAACCCAGAAATTAACGCATCCATCTACGGTTATGTGACACGGGTGGACAACCTTAATTTACGTAAAGAGTCTTTTCAAAAGACCGTGCTGGGCAACCAACTATCCACCTGCAGAGGAATGAAGCTGAGACTCTCAAGATAGACGGAAGGCTTACACATAGGAGGCTAAATTAAACACTAGAAAACATCATGGTGACTCTTCATGATCTTGGATTTAGCAATGGTTTTTTCCACCTGATACCAATGCTTAAGCAATGAAAGAAATGAAAGAAAAAAGTGAGATTTCCTCAGTATTAAAAACTTTTCATCAATCTGGAAAGCGAAAAGACAGCCCACAGAATGGAAGAAAATAAGTGCATATTTATATATCTGATAAGGATCTGTAATCCAGAAAATACAAACACTTTTTTACAAATCATCAACGAAAGACAACTAAATTTTGAAAGTCGATTTGAATAGACCCTTCTCCAGAGAAGAGACGCAAATCGTCAACAGGTACACATGAAGATGCTGAACATCGTTTTAAACTCATGATGGAAAGGCGAAGTAAAACCACAATACGATATACCTTCACTATAATCGAGAAAACTAACAATAACAAATGCTGACAATAATGTAGGGAAATGGAAACTCGTAAACATATTTATATTTTATATTTGCATATGCAAATACACAAGCTACAGCTTGTGTGTACAGTACTGTGGCATTTTATTAAAAAAAAATTACCATATGATTCACCTCCACTCCTATATACATACCCTGAAAATTGAAAAGTGGTGTTCAAAAACTCTGCCATATAGAAGTAAAACGGTGCCGCTGCCATGGAAAACGTTACGGCGGTTCCTCAAAATGGAACCATATAATTAATGTATGATCCAGCAACTGCACTTCAGGGTATACACCCCAAAGATTTGAAAGCAGGGGCTCTAACAGGTTATCTATACACCTGTATTCATAGCATCATTTTTTTTTTTAAAGATGTATTTTATTGTTTTGACAGAGAGAAGGGGGAGGGCCCAGGGCAATCTCCATAGTTGCACGTCATCAGTTTTTGACATGGTTTCATACCACATAGGTGGGCAGGGGCCACGCAGGACCAGAACTGGGTCGGGGGCCTCCTGCATGGAAGGCATGACCCTGCGACCTGGGGGCCAAACTGGAGGCCTCCACATGGGAAGCTGGCCCCGGCAAGAACCAAACTGGGGACCTCTCACATGGGAAGCGCACCCCAGTTTAGCATATGGGTCCACATGGGCCAGGACCAGGACTCAATCCTCGGACCCCAGAGCTGCAAGGCAAGTGCTTAACCTGCTGAGCCATCCTGGCTTCCCCTTCATAGCACCTGGATTCACAGTAACCAACAATTGGGAGCAACCCAAGTGTCCACTGATGGATGAATGGACTGGGGAAAAAAAAGTGTATATGCACAGGGGAATATTATTCAGCCTTAATAACTAAGAACATTCTGGCACAGGCTATCAAGAGTGAACCCTGAAGTCATTATGCCAAGTGAAATAAGATAGTCGCAGAAGGACAAACATTATATGGTTCCACGTATGTAAGCTATCAACCAAAATCAACTTCAGAGACAGAGTAGAAGGCAGTTGCCAGGGGCTTTGGGGAAACGGAAATGGGGAATTGGTGCTTCATGGGTACAGTCTCAATCGAAGAAAGTGAAGTTCTGAAGATGGATGGTGTTAATCCTTCCACAACCACATAAACGCAGTTAACGCCACAGACCTGCCTACTTCAAATGGTTTAAGCAGTAAATGTTGTGCTACATACAATCAATCAAAAAGAACAAATAAAGTACTGATGCATGTCACCACATGCATGTCATCATAAACATTCTAAGCGACAGAAGCCTGGCAGAAGAGGCCACCAGGATCAGAAGCATCTCTGCCCTCTCCATCCACCAAGGTTGTGACACGAGGGGAAGGCTCAGTAACAGTTCCCGAAAAAGAACACCAGATCAGCATGGAAACAACATGTTCACACGGCGGGGCAGGTGGCGACTGTGGAAGCAGGATTGGATCGCAACGTGGAAACCATAACGACTTTCTCACCTGTGGGCTGTGTGGGGCATCCCCGGCTTGGCACACCTGTTCTGGTTGAAGCATACCGGCGGACCGCCGGGTGTGAGATGCCGCGTGTGAGGTGCCGGATGAGGGAAAGTGCAAACTGCTGTGGAATCTCTAGTGCTATGGAACGTTCTCTGGGCTTTTTTTGAGTCTACTGGAATGTACACTACAATTCTGAGCATCCATGTCAACACCATGCCAGAAAAGCAATGACCTCAGCGTTGGGTATGGAGGCCAAGCCCTATGCTGACCCAGTTCACCAAAGAGGTCAAGCTGACGTCCCTGCAGCAGGCCACATGTTACTTGGAGGAACTGAAGGGAGACTTCTGAGTAGCCATCATGCGCCTTGGGTGACATGGATGACCTGGGATGTGGTAGACATGACAGGATGTTTAATCCCAATGTCCCACATCACTTGACCACAAAAAAACAAAACAATAGTAACCAAAACAGGGAGGGTATCGGCATAAAACAAAACACACAGATCAATGGGGCACAATGGAGCCCTAAACTGAACCCACATAAATGGCGCTGGGAACACGGGACGGCTGCACGCCAACCATGGCACTGTAATACACACCATGTTACGCCACACAGACAACCAACAGTTTGCCACAGCGAGCCGCTCCTCTGCTAGGTGCTCTGCTGACCCATGCCCTCCACGCACCCCCTGAGCACAGTCCCCACACGGGCAGCTTCTCCTTACCTTTCTCTCCTTTATCCACGCCTCCCAGGGAGATACTGAGGTAAATCAGGTACAGAAGGATGTCTCCGAAGCCGCAGGACTCCCAGGGGGAACACGGAGGTGAACCAAGTTCCCTCAGAACAGATGGCACCACAGGCCTCGAAGAGGCATCATGCCGGCTCTCGCCCCAGGTTCTCGCGAGAGGCTGCCTTCTGGCTCTCAGGCGGCTGACTTCCAGCTCTCTTGGGAAGATGGCTTCCTGCTCTCACGGGAAGATGGCTTCTGGCTCTCTTGGGAAGATGACTTCCAGTTCTCACCGGAAGATGGCTTCTGTCTCTCAGGAGGCTGACTTCCGGCTCTCTTGGGAAGATGGCTTCCAGTTCTCACCAGAAAATGGCTTCCGGCTCTCATGCGAGGAGGACTTCCGGCTTTGGAAATGCAGTCCCTCAGCAGGGGCTCACTTCACGAGGGCCCAGAGGAAGTACTCAGGTGACACCTGCCTGGGAAAAGTGCTCATGAGGACTCCAGCCAGCTGACATGCAGCCCTTACATCAGGCAGCCCCTCTGCTCCTTACACAATGGCTGAGGCCCCCACAGAGACCTTTCCCTTCTCACCCTTGACCCCAGGGTGGAGGACAACAATGGGTTCCATGGAAAGGGCCCTCACAGGGTGATAAGGTCATAAATTCCCACATGGGCAGGTCATGGTGGGTCGTCCTGCCCTAGACCTCTAACTGCTTTAGTACAAGTTCTTCAGCAAACCCTGTCCACTGTGGTTGTGTATGCAGATTAACACACCTTTGAAATAACAAAAATAATGCCCCTTAGAGGCGGTACAGTAGACTCCCAGTTAACTGGCGCCCATTGGGATTGGTTAAGGTGACCAGACGTCCCGCTTTTGGCGGGACAGTCCCGATTTTTAACAATTTGTCCCGCTTCCCGTGGCGTTTTTAAAAAGTCCCGATTTTTGGAAAGAATGCACGACAAGCTAGGGAACGGAGGGAGATAGACCTAATTTTTAATCAAGAACCCCCCTCCCCCCCGCCGCCCCAGTCAATGGTGTCCCGCTTTACCAATGTTAAAATCTGGTCACCTTAGGATTGGTAGATGTCGATAAACATAAGTAGACTCTGTTAACCGGAACTCAAGCAACCAGCACGCAGGCAAAAAGATTTTTTAGTTATTTAATGATGATGGTTATGAGTTACTCAGCTGTGTAACTCATTTTAAATAAAGTTCCTGAATTCCCATATGAGTGAATATAGTAAGAAAAAAGGTGAACCTTCTAGATTTGAGACATTGCCATTAGACAAAACTTACTTTATTTATACTCATAATTTCCCATCTACTGAGCAGATACTTTACTGGAAAATGGAATGGTAAGACATTGACCACTTAGTCTAAATAAATTGTTCTCGTTGCTTGATTGACAGCTTAAACTTTGAGCCTAATTTCCTTCCTGGCATCACCTCAACAGACTTGGTCAGAGCAGGAAAAAAATGCTCACAGATCCCATGGTCCAGAAACTCTGCTGCTGGGAGTTTATCCACAGGAACTAAGAAGAGATGTGTGCACAGTGTGAGAATATTTATTGCAGAAAAACAGTTGAAGTCAACCTACATTTAACAACGGGAAGAAGGCTACATAATATATGACACGCCCATGAGATGGCATATTATGCAACTATTTACAATCATAAAATAGTTTCGCAGTGGAAGATATTCATGATGTATGTGGAATTCTAAAAATAGCATCAATAAAGTAACAGTCTTGGATAGATTTCTAAAAAGACAACACCTACCCAGACTAACTCACCAAGAAATGGAAAATATGAGCAGACCTAGAATAAGGTGATTGAATCAGAAATCAGAACTGAAGTAATATACACAGGACGGGCTTTGGGAAATAGAGAGGGGTCTACAAATGACAGCCTTTATTGTAGAACACGTGGCAGAATTGGGTGCATTGGTCAAACCAAGTTACTTCATAATATTTGAGTGGCTGACTCCGCCTTTTGAACACAACTGGTAGCAAAATCAGGGAATGTTAAAGATGCTCACAAGTCACTCTCCAGATGTCACAGGTGCTCCTGGCTGCATGTCACCGTGAACAACTTGGAGAATTTCATTAGGAATTACAGCATTTTGTTTTCTGTTATGTTTAATTATAGAGGCTCAACACCTATTGGAAAAATCATTAGCTCATTCGATTCTGAGGATATGTTGGGAGAATAGGGAAAGCATAACCTCTCCACCGTAGAGAAACATTTCCCCAGACACATGACCTAACGTCACACTAGTTAACAATAGCTCCAGCGCTGTTACTACACAGTAGCCGAAAGCCTGTGCACTTAACGGCAGCATCGGCTCTTCTTGGATGTCCGGTCCACCACCTGGCCCTGCAGGGTGTGGACTTGCCAGACACCGTGGTGTCATAGGTGCACGCATTAAAATCAATCTCCTTCTCTCTAGCTTCACGTCCTATTGGTTCTGCTTCTTGGGAAAATTCTGACCAATAAATAACACCGTGAGTTAAGAAATGAGAGAATGAGGGAAGGGGGGATGGCTCAGCAAGTTAAGCGCTCGCTTTGCAGCCTTGGGGACAGAGGGCCAAATCCAGGCCCCCGCGGACCCATGTGCTGAACTTGGGTGAGCTTCCCATGCGGGAGGCCCCCAGCCCAGTTCCCACCCTGGGCAGCCCCCGCCCACCTGTGTGGAATGAAACCATGTTGAAAACTGATGACGTGCAACTATGGAGACTGCCCTGGGCCCTCCCCCTTCTCTCTGTCTCTGTCAAAAACAATAAAATAAATTTAAAAAAAGAATTAGAGGTGATCAACCATGACAATCACTACAGAGGGATGAGGACAAGTAGCCTCTGGAGGTTCTGTCACAAAGTGATTTTAGTTGAGTGATAGGTGTAGACAACAACTCACACTGAGTTACTAAGAGAATAGGTGGTGAACAAGTGAAAGATGAAGAGTGAGGTCATTTCCAAAGTGGGAAACTGGGTGATGAGGGGAAAAAATAGAAAGATAATAAACTGAAAAGATGGCCAAAAACAAACAAACAAAAATGCTACTTTGTTTAGTGAGAGGTGAACATATTGTAAACATAAGAAATAAAAAAACAACCAGTGCTGAATACATGTGTGAAGAGAAAATGATTTGTGGGCTGATAAGGAGTCAAACCTGAGCCTACATGATTCATTTCAAAGAGAGGAGAGTGGAAGGAAGTAGTGGTTCAGCTTGTCTTCTAAAAAAAGAAAACAAACAATAAAACAACCTTCTTCCCCATCAACATGCAATCCTTCCTGTCAGGGTCCTAGTAACAGACTCCATAGGAATAAATTCAAAGTACCGTAGGGCAGTTGAAGAGAAAAAATATATACTGAATTGTCTTTAAAATGAGAAATACCTGATAATAGTCTAGATCAATGTATTTAAGTATATTTGAAAAGTACATTTTTCAGCAAATCAAGTTATTTTCTAAATGTAGTAATTAAGTCAATGAAGCATTAAAGTAAATAAACCCTCAAATTTTAGTTAAAATCCAACTGTTGAAACCTCACTAGTTCATGTTACAACAAATCCACAGGAGAAACCACAGTTGGTATCTGATGTCACCATCTACACTGATCCCAATACAGTAACTCTGGACAAGGATCTTAGAAAATATTCTGACAGACAAACATCACATTTCCAAAGGTCTCCTTGTCATTTTTCACTCTTTCTTTCTTACCGTATTTTCCGGCGTATAAGACGACCGGGCGTATAAGACAACCCCTAATTTTACAGTTAAAACATAGGTTTAGGCCTATATTCGCTGTATAAGACTACAGCCTTGGAAGTGGGGTAGTCTTATACAGCGAATATAGGCCTAAACCTATGTTTTAACTGTAAAATTAGGGGGTCGTCTTATACGCCGGAAAATACAGTATTAAAGAAGAGTGAACCGTGAGTATAAAATGTTTATGTCCCATATGGTAATTTTTTTTTCCCTTTCTTAAGTTAATATTGGTGATAATATTGGGCAATTCAAGCACCGAAAGAAACATGCTGTCGTAAAGCTGTCGGCAAACTGGGAGCACAGACTAAAAAGCATTTACAGCTCACACACACACAGACACACACACACACACACACACACACAGACACACACACACACACACACACACACACACGTGTTATTCTCAAAATGAACACGAGGTGGCAGCAGAGGATAACGTTACCTGATGTCATGCACTCTGGGGTCATTCCCAAGATGACCACGAGATGACAGCAGAGAGTAACATGTCCAGGTGACATACAGACAGCTGCTGTTCCAAAAATGCACACGAGATGGCAGCAGAGAACCGCGTTTTCATGCTTTGCGTTAAAACAAGACCAGATCCTGGTACTGAACTCACTTGGAGACAAACCCTGTTTTAGGCCGTTCACGCGCCTCATCTCACCAACTGCTCCCATTTTCCAGACAAGGCAGAGACCACTATTATCTCTATTTCACAGGTATTTAAACGGAAGCCTGATTCTAACAGAGTTCCGAGTCCAGAACCCAGGCCTAAATGGGCCCAGATGGACCAGTACAGCTTGCACACACGGGATCCTGGACACATAGAGGAAGCCAAATAGTCCTTGCAGCACTGGGTGGAATCTTGCTCCTTCTATATAAAGAAACTGCATATAACCCAAAGGTTCAGCTCACCATGCACCCCACCCCCAATGCTGCAGGGCAGGAACCCCGAGATTATGAACCTAGGAGTTTATACCCATATTGTCCAATTCCCACGCTCCTTTTGTTCCCTTTGTTCACGTCCCCTGCAGTGTCTCTGTGGCTCTAGGGTTTCATCCCTCCTTTAAATGTAACTACAGCTCTTGGATCTGTCACTATCTAGTCCAAGCTCATCCAACCCATGGCCCAGGACGGTTTTGAATGCAGCCCAACACAGATTTGTAAATGTTCTGAAAACATGATGAGATTTTATTTTTTTTGCAACCTTTGGGTGATCTCATCGGCTGTCACGAGTGTGGGTATACGTTATGGGTGCGCCTGAGACAATTCTCCTTCCAGCGTGGCCCAGGGAAGCCGGAAAGTTGGACACCCCCACTCTACTCAGTCATGTTCACCCCGCATTCCAGTGGAACGGACTCAGAAAGTCCTACCGACAGGGAAGCGTCTGATGCGGCACCTGGCTGTAGACTGTACGGTACCAGGTATGGATCTAAGTTAATTCAATGTCTTGCTGTGCTGACGTTTCATATTTATTATATCATATTTTGTTTTTAAATGGGCACAATGGGGAAACTGGGATGACTCAGTGGGTTAAGCGCTCACTTTGCAGCCCCAGGGAATGAGGATCGAATCCCGGCCCTGGCCCGTGTGGACCCACATGCTGAACTGAGGAGTGCCCCCAGTTCAGTTCTCACCGGGGTGAGACCCCAGCCCAGTTCCTGCCCTGTGCAGCCCCGCACCCACCTGTGGAATGAAACTATGTGGAAAAACCAATGATGTGCAACTATGGAGACTGCTCTGGGCCCTCCCCCTTCTCTCTGTCTCTGTGTGTCTCTCTCTCTGTCAAAAACAATAAAAATAAATCTTTAAAATGGGCACAAGAGGAACATTTTGGAAACATCTGATGGATATGCATGAAGCACTTTCGTGGCATAAAAAAAGAACAAAAACATGCTCTGATGCACTTCGGTTTCCAGGGATTGGTAGTTACCTGTTGGTTGAAGTCAAGCAGCAAAGGCAGATGTCACTGGAGGGTGATGTTGGGCAGAAGCAGAAGGTTTTCTGAGCATGGTAGCTGCCACTCTATGGGAGAAGAGAGACCCAAACCCTCCTCCTACAGAAGCAAGTCCTCTGTGATCGTAGATGAGAACCACAGGCATGTAAATGGGGAGAGGCGTTGGGGTCTTGTGGAGACAAACAGGACTTTTGGGAGGATGACCTTGGGGGGAGACGCAGTCTGGGTGGCTGGTCTCTGTTTACACAGACACGTGCCTTCTTCCCAGGAGGGCATCCATTATTCTCCCCAGCTCTGCCGCGTGTCCATGGAACCTGTCATCGGGGACCCAGAGCCCAGTCCCTTCATTTCCTAGACGAGGTTACGTATCCACGGAACAGTGACCTCAGATCCATGCGGGAGCTGTCAGGCCTCAGAACTCGGTCCACGGGGGGTCTGCTGGGTGGGCGTGCGGGAGAGCATTATGACGTGTCTTCAGTTCCGCGCATAGCTGCTCACGCGTTCACGTCATTGCTCGCTTCTGCTCAGAATCCCGCTCGGACCCAGCGTGAGAAAACAGCGCCCAGTTGAACCCACAAGCAGGGGCTTGCACACCGCCCGTCCCCTTGGGCTTGCAGCAGCGTGACCTGCACAGACCTCTGTTCACATCATCAACGGACTGACCCTAGACCACTACGACCAGGTGGGTCATCGGGTCATCGCCATCTGTCACTCACAGCTGCAGTGAACCCGCCATGCCACAGTCCACGGGGTCGACGCACCTGGACGCCCTCTGAGTCACCTATGGCCTCCTGGGGGCTGTCACTCTCACTGGATACAGGTGAGGGAGGGGAAGACGATTGTTGATGGCCAGGTGCAGCTGTCTCTGAGAGCCCTGCTCCCCAGCTTGTCACACGTACAGACAGACGAGAGGACATTAGAGTAGCGCCCGCTGCCTTCCCGGCAATTTCCCTAAATGGTTGCTAGCAAAGGCAGTGTGGATGTCCCCCGACGCTCCCTGAGGTCCAGCGTCCCTCACTGCTGTGAGCACTGGTACTACCGACACTGACCTCCTTCTCCTCGGGGTCGAGAAAGCCCCGAGTAAAGCGGCACATCCGAGGACACACCACAACGTAGTTGCCAGAATATCTAGAGCAGGTTCTCAGCTATTCTAGAATATTCTAGATATTCGGCGGGACCTCGGTGTTCAAACCAAGTCCTGCTAAAAAATCTGGGGGTAAGATTTAAGGAAGTGGATAAGGACCAAAACCCCAATGTCACATTCGTCCCCTCCGCCACGCCCCGGGGTTTTCCAGGCAGGATTGGAAACCCGAGTCTTGGGGTGTTTTTACATTTTTTTGCTTTATTTTTTTTTTTTTTTTAAGATTTATTTTTATTGTTTTTTGACAGAGAGAGACAGAGAGAACGGGGAGGGCCCAGAGCAGTCTGCATAGTTGACAGCATTAGTTTTCCATATAGTTTCATTCCACAGGTGGGCGCTGGGCTGCACAAGGGCAGGAACTGGGCCGGGGTCTCATCCCGGTGAGAACGGAACTGGGGGCACCCCCCGGGTCAACATATGGGTCCACACGAGCCGGGGCCGGGATTCGATCCTCGGGCTCCAGGGCTGCAAAGCGAGCGCTTAACCCGCTGAGCCATCCCGGCTTCCCCTTTTTTTGCTTTTAAATAAAGGGTGTCCCAAAATTCACGCAAGAAGTAATTTTGTACGAAAATTGCGAATCTTGCGTGAAATTTGGGACACCCTTTATAATGTTGGGGGGAACTTTTTAACCTGTTTTTTTGTGTGTCGTGAAGACACACATAACAGATGGTCTCATTCAACTTGTCTCACGGAAGAACGTTTTGCCAGGTTTTCATGCTGGTTGGTGGTGAAGCAGGCTCGATCCCCAGCCCCTAGCCAGCCAGCCACCGCCTCTCACTCAATTCCTGGCCACGGCGCTGGCTGTTTGTTAGCTTTGACTTGATGACTGCCAAGCAAATTACTGGGAAAACGATGACAGATCGTGAACACCGCGTTACAACCTGTAATTAGTGCTCAGCCACATTATAAATCCATCGGAGTGGTTTTTGTTCTTTTTTCCTCTGGTTGGGTTCTATTTTTGTCATGATCTGTTTTGCTTCTGAGCTTCATTAACATGACAGATAGTCACAGAGTATTACCCTTCACTGCCAATGCCACACTTGTCTGTTGAATCATTGTACAAAAACGAAACCCGGTGAACATCTAGCAAACAACAGAGAATTCTACATGGTCCTGCGACACACACACACACACACACACACACACACACACACCCATTGCTATATTATCAGTCTCGTAAGACTGACAGGTATTTGCATCTTACCGTATACTGGGGATGGCACGTGGAACCGGGACCATTCAAAACTTGTTTCATTTTATGTTTGAGAAAGAAGAACATCGTGGGAGCGGTTGCCCTGCTTGTGTTGACTTTTAATAGAGTTCACAGTGAGCTCCCAGGTTTTCATACTGCAGCGCCAGTCACTTGCTTCTTCTCTTAAAGATTTATTTTTATTGTTTTTGACAGAAAGAGAGAGATAAAGACAGAGAGAAGGGGGAGGGCCCAGAACAGTCTCCATAGCTGCACATCATTGGTTTTTCCACATACCGGTAGTTTCATTCCACAGGTGGCTGGGGCTGCACAGGGCAGGAGCTGGGCCAGGGTCTCACCCCAGTGAGAACCGAACTGGGGGCACTCCCCAGTTCAGCACATGGGTCCGCACCGGCCTGGGCCGGGATTCGATCCTCATTCCCTGGGGCTGCAAAGTGAGCGCTTAACCCACTGAGCCATCCCGGCATCCCCCATTCTTCTTTCTTGTTTCTTTCCACTTCTTACCATTATTTTTTTTTTTCTCGAAAAGGGACAGTTTAAGTAACATAACATGGAAACACTGGGAAGGAGACTCATCCCCTCCCCAGGGCTCTTAGTTGTGGCTTTTATTTTTTTGTGGTCGCGGTGGTTGGAGTTTGGTTCTTGCGGGACTTTTTTGAACCACTTCTGTAAAATCTATTTCCCTGGACATATGTGGCCACCAGCATCTCCGCTCAGTGAGTCCTGTGGTCAGGTCACGACTGGACCCATTTCCTTGAATGCCTGGTGTCCCCGGCTTTGCTGAAGGGACCTGAGTGCTGGGCACACGCTCAGCGGCTACCCGCGGCTGGCAGCTCTGCCTCAGCCTCCATGTCCTGCCTGCTCAGGGCCTCGGGGTCAGTGAGAAGTGAGAGCATCGGTCTTCCCTTGTCTTTCCTGAACACATGCACAGTCCTCGACATGCACAGGGCTTTCTAGATTCCCAGGAATGTCCGCACTTCCCAAAGCCCCTATGGCCAGCTCACCGTCCAGCTCCTTCCAGGCTCTCTGGTCAGCAGCCCATTGCTTGCCCAGCTGTGATCCATGTTGCCTCGGGCAGCCGTGACGTTGAAACACTGTCTGTAATTATTTTCAACAAACACCCCCGAGGATAAGGTTTTCTACTCTGGCCAAGGTGCTAGCAGGTCAAACAGACAGTTTCGTGAGCGGGATCTTGCAGAGAACCTCAGAACAGCAACTCTGTTCACACGTTCCAGTGGCTCCCAGGTGACTGCGACTCGCCGTGAAGGCAGATGGTTAGTGTTCTGAGGCTCCCCCGTAGCTGGAGAGTAGACGTGGGACAGAGACAAGTAAAACGCCCTCGTGAGACTCAGCCACTTTTGCTCCATGAGCGTTCCCCAGATTGCTTGCCAAGTGCCTTCGGTCATTCCCTCAACCCTGGTAAAGGTCCTGACAGTTTGGGCCAGGATTTGCCCGCTTTAATGAGGAAGAGGATTTGGGGAGGCCCCCACCGCACCATGTTTGCTGATGTCCCTCCAGGATGTTTATGACAACAGCGCATTCTAAATTAGGCGTGAGACGCGCACGCTTCAAGCAGGCGCTTGTTTATACAGAAGAAAAATTTCAAACTTTCCCTTGTTTATTTTTAAATCAACGGCAAAAATTTATGACAAGGACCTATAAAGGATGTGATTTCCAGCATATTGTAAATGTTGACATTTTCCAATGAAATGGTTATGCCGTTCTTTTAAATGTTACCAACAAAATCCAAATACACTAGCAGTTTGATACGCACCATCATCTATTTAAAAACACACGAGCAAATCCTATTTTAACAGCTGGAAAGTTTACACGGAGCCTCATTCCTTTGTAATTCTTATTACATTTCCACAGAGGTTTATCCCATTTGTAATATTTTTTATGCCATACAGTCCTTTACTGATCAATTATTGCACACAAATTGAAATGAATATTTTTTTCCCAAAATTTCCTGATACCATTAAGTTTCTAAGTAATAAAGAATGTCTTCTGGATTAAGTTATAATTACAATTATTATTTGTTCACAAAATTGATCAACATTTGACCAAAACATAATTATCAGACTGAAAGTATTCTTTAATGAAACTGCTTCTGTTAATGAGATAAATAAGACTTTCTCCCATAATTAGCTCATTTATCTTCAGATGAATATTGTTTATTGCTAGAATATGACAGGGCCCTGGATCAAGTCTATTCCTAGTTTTCACTTTTATAAATATAAATGCTAAGAAATCTAATTCACGTAGATAAGTGAATGCAAAGAGAGAAAAATTGTTATGGCAATATCGCTAAATCTTCTTAACTCTAGGTTTTTTTGGCAAAAACCACATAATGAGTTATTGACACAAATTAATTCTATTGATGAGCTGAATAATCCCCATTCAATTTTTTTTTAAGGATCTATTTTATTGTTTTTGACAGAGACAGAGAGAACAGAGGGCCCAGAGCAGTCTCCATAGTTGTGTGTCATCAGTTTTTTTTGTTTTTTTTTAAGATTTATTTGTATTGTTTTTGACAGAGAGAGAGAGATACAGAGACAGAGAGAAGAGGGAGGGCCCAGAATAGTCTCCATAGTTGCACATCATTGGTTTTTCCACATAGTTTCATTCCACAGGTGGGCACGGGGCTGCACAGGGCAGGAACTGGGCCAGGGACTCACCCCAGTGAGAACCGAACTGGAGGCCCTCCCCAGTTCAGCATGTGGGTCCACACGGGCCGGGGCCGGAACTTGATCCTCGGTCCCCAGGGCTGCAAAGTGAGCTTAACCCACTGAGCCATCCTGGCTTCCCCATGTCATCAGTTTTTGACATGGTTTCATTCCACACAGGAGGGCGGGAACCGGGCAGGGGGAACATGCCCCAGTTCAGCATGTGGGTCCACACGGGCCAGGACCGGGATTCGATCCACGTTCCCTAGGGCTGCAAATCGAGCGCTTAACCTGCTGAGCTGTCTTGGCTTCCCCAACAGCAAGTTTTATGTTGCTCACGTGGCAGACTATATTTAAAATTCACAGAATAATTTTAACATGTTTTATCTTCCTAAGAAGAGGCATTCAGGGATTTTTCTCAGCTTCTATTTTTAAGCATCACAGAAAGCTTGAGATCTTAAATAAAAACCTCTCTCTTGACTGCAGGCAACATTATTACCCAGACATTATCCCCAGCAGGTAGCTATGGCGCTATGGAAATTTTGTAAAAAACAAAAACTGCTCTTGTGTACAGTGAAAGTATTTACATCAGAAATGCCAGCAAAAGGGGAAGCTGGGATGGCTCAGCGGGTTAAGCGCTCACTTTGCAGCCCCGGAGCCCGAGGATCAAATCCTGGCCCCGGCCCAGGTGGACCCATATGCTGAACGGGTGTGTACCCCCAGTTCAGTTCTTGCCAGGGCCTATGCGGGAGGCTCCCGGCCCAGTTCCTGCCCTGCGCAGCCCTGTGCCCACCTGTGGAGTGAAACTATATGGGAAACTAATGCTGTCAACTATGGAGACTGCTCTGGGCCCTCCCCCTTCTCTCTGTCTCTCTGTGTCTGACTCTCTCTCTCTCTCTCTGTCAAAAAACAATAAATAAAAAAAAGAAAGAAAGAAAGAAAAAGAAATGCCAACAAAAAAAGAAACCAACAAAACAAAAAAGAGAATAGAAGATAATCAACTCATTTCTGAGAGGCTGCTGACAAATCTGTTCTCCCCTTGACTGGAAGCCGTTTGCTCATTTGGCTCATCCTTTTCCTTCATCCTGTTTTTGTTCCTCCTTCCTATGGGTCTCATTGTTTTTTTGGTTTGTTTTTTTCCCTCGGGCCACCAAGTTGTCTTGGGAGCTTTGGAAAAGAAGCCGTGTGCAGGCCCAGGACCAAAATCTGTGTCCATCTGTCTCAACCACATGCATCTAGAGGAGAGGAGGTGTGTGTAGGGTGGACGGGAGTGTAAAGAAAGACTTTGGGACCCTCCCCCCCTAAAGAAAGACTTTGGGACCCCCCCCCCCCCCCCCGGGTGTTACACTCAGTCCAGACTGAAGGACTCAGAGCCCTAGTTACCATGGTGACAGTGCCCAGAAAGTTACCGGGAATAGAACCAGGCCACTGAGAACCTTCGTTAAGGGAAGTGAGTGAGCAACGCTGATACCCCGGTCACAGGGAATTGAACACCACTGACCCCCAGTATGTGTTTGGGGAGTAGCCTTGACCTGCAAGTTCTTCAGCGCATTTTCACGGTGTCATGAGCTAGAGGAAGAGGGTGGGAGCTTCCTCCCAAAGCTGACGGCCTAGCTGCCACGCTTCCAGCCCAGCCTGAGGGTCCCTGGAGGCAGCTGTCCCTTGTGGGCATCTTCCTCCGGACAACATCACCACGGGAAGCTTCCATCCATTCAAACTGGCACCCTGTGAATTCCTCATCTACACCCAGGGCTCTATTTTTATTTTGAAGACCTGTCTTTCAGTGGCTGAAACTGTGCTCAGCTACCTGTGTCATGTTGTCTTGTTCTTCATCTGTCCGGAACACTCCATCTTCTCACTCTATTCCAGCTACAATGGCCCCACCTCAGCCTCACCATGGCCTGGGGGGACGCTGAGATCCCTTCACTGTCTTGCCTTTCTTCCATCTGCTTCTTCCCCAAACTCTGCGTCCTTCCATTCTGGCCTTGGTGGTTGAGTGCAGGTGGAGAATTGGGTGAAACTAGATGGAAAGGCGTGGGTGACTTACTTGACACCAAATGGTTGCTTCCTTCTCTGGAACAGGGACTCTAGCTGCCCGCATGAACTACATCAGAACCGCCTGGGGAGGTTCTACAATGTGGACTGTGGCCAGAACCCATATAATGGGGACTTCTGAGGCACAAAAATACATGAGTTCAAGAACGTCCAGTGTCATTCTCTTCTGAAGATAGGTATGAGAACCACAGATCTAGTTCAAGTTTCACAATGTACAGATGAATAAGCCGAAGATCAAGAAGGACGGGGGGCGGGGAGGGGGTGCAAATCACGTGGGCATCCAGAAATAGTAGGAAGAGATAGAGCTGAAGTCAAGAAAATGTCCGGAGGCCACCATGATGGTGAGAGAAAGGTCTAGCCATGTGGAGCTTCATGTTTGGTAAGAAGCATAATTTGAACTTCGGGATGCTTCCATTCACTTTTGTTTTCACTACTACATTTTTAAAAAGTAAGTAGGAGTTACAGAATATGCCGGGAATAAAGATTTATATTTGGGAATGCTGAGATGGCTCAGCGGTTGAGCACTTGCCTTGCAATCGTGAGGTCCGGGGTTCAATTCCTGGCCCCGGCCCGTGCAACCCCACATGCTGAAGTGTGGTGCAACTGGTAACCGCTGGGATGGCTTGGTGGCAAAGGTTCTCACCCCCCATGAGGGAGGGCCCCCATTCAGTTCCCAGCCCATGTGGCCCCATGTCCACCTGTGTGGAATGAAACCATGTCACAACTAACAATGTACTATGGAGACTGCTCTGGGCCCTCCCCCTTCTCTCTCTCTCAAACAATAAAATAAAATTAATTTAAGAAAAGGTTTATATCTGTGTAGACAAACCACATGTGCATGGATCACATTGTACGCTAATCCTTCGCTGTGGCTAGGACAGCATGGAGAGATCGAACAGCAAACGCTCCATGAGGATTCCATTTTCTAACCATGACGACATGGAGAGGAAATAAATTCACTGAGGTTAGCGAAGTTCAAGTTGATTTACGGGGGAAAGGGTTTTGTAGCCCTGCCCCTGTTCTGCCTGACAGTGGTTTTGAGGGCAGGGAACAGTCAGCACCCGGCCTGGTAACAGCAGCCAGTCGTGAACACCGAGAGGCCAAACGATGCCGTGGGAACGCTGAGTGCACACTGTCGGAGCAGAAATGGGCTTGATATTTCAGAAGACTCAAGTCGTCTATGGCTTTTCAGTTAACGGTGCTCTCATTCCCCCCACTCAAGGGAAACAGGGGGTCCTAACTCCCGTCAGCCTGCCTGGAGTTCCAGTTGATGTACCATCGACTGCCCAGAAGGGGCGTCTTTCCAGGGCCTGGCTCTCTCTGCCAAGTGAAAGATGACCCCAGGAGAGCCCTTACTTTTCCAAAAGAGATCCTATTTCGTGTTTGGTCTGAGCTACATTTGGTGTCTCTAAACCATAACTTCAGACCCATGGAAGGGAAGGTTGTGCTGGCTCCTTGTGTTTGGAGGTAAAAATGAAGTTGAGGTCACAGCAGCAGCATCTACAAGTGGATTTCATTGCTTTATGGCTTTGCTGGAATACTTTTCCCTCCCTGTTTATCAAGCATAACATGCATTGAAATTAATGTCTGCAGCGGTAAGCTAGAGCTAGAAAATTAATCATTTTTGACTTCACATTTTATTGCCAACCCAATCATTTGTTTAACTAAAATTAAGTCTTTGGCAAATGAAAAACATTATTTGAATTTCCCAAATCTGGCTTTGATGCCAGAAACGAAGCGAAGCTAACATTCAAGTGCTAACTCTTCTTTATCAAAGGGAAAGATTACAATGAAAATATTTGTAAACTAAACAAGTAATAAAAGCTTTTTCGTAGTTCTTCTCTGTTGTAAACATTAGCTGGCTTTAAAAAAAAAAAAAAGTAGCTTATATATCAAGCCACCCACTCCGGGTTGCCTTCAGATTTACTATCTAGATAATCCACGAATATGCAAGATATAAATATCCTCCAGTGTGATCATGAGTGTGATTTATTCTGTAGAGCAAATGCGTGACATGAGCAGATACTGAATGTCTTGGGAGAAATGGGGTCTTGGCACAAGAGGGAACATCATATTTGTAGGCCAATTACATTCTCTCATGTGTGACGGGCAGAGAACAGCCAAGGATTGGGGATCTCAGCGTCTTCGGACTGGCCGCCCAGATGGTTTTCATGTCTGTTCTCTGAGAAGCGGACTGAACCACAGAACTATATGCAACTTTCCACTTTATCTCTGTCTGGCAGCTGAAACATCCATGACTCTTGGAATTTGTTGAACAAAATGCTCTAAGGCCACGTACGTCCCTGCTTTGTCTATCTGTCTATTTTAAGGCCAGTTCAAAATTGACCACTCCTTTGGGAAGAAAGAGCAAGGTCCCATTGATTGCACGGTTGTTTTGAATTTGCTTAATGTATAATAGCATGTGGTAAACACACCAGGGAGGTTTCAGGATAATGCAAAACCAAAATGAAACCTTTGTCTGGCTGAGTCACCAGCACTAAAATGGTCTCACCTGGTTCCCTAAAAGACACTATAAGGTGTGTGGTGAATGTTTAAATTAAAAAAAAAAAATTATTATAGTAAAAGACCCATTGCCATGAATTCCCCTCACAATACTCCCCCCTCACTTCAAATAATGTATTTTACTATAATAATGTTTTTATTTAAACAGTTACCACCCTATCTTTGGATCACACCTCATATGTGCTTTGAAGGAAGTTAGACTGAGGTTGCTAGACCGGCACCCCAGATTCATGTAGAAAATGAATTATTTGCCCATCTGCAATCTGGTAGCTTCTACCCACCTGCAGGGGTTATCCAGAGGATAGAAGAGATAAATCACGCTGCTTGCTCCATTCCAAATTTTACACAAGCAAGTTCAATTTCTGTTAGATAAAAGGCAGGAACGTACATCTGAAAATATCTTTTAAAGAAGTTGACGGTATTGGGGGGGTGGAAGTGATCAATTGAATGGGAAATGCTTCCAGATTTAATAAATTTCAGTGCAACTGAGACCTCTGAGTAGAGTTTTCAGAGATCGAACTGGTTATAGAATGGCTAGGTAGGTTTTAAAGATTTATTTTTATTGTTTTTGACAGAGACAGAGACAGAGAGAAGGGGGAGGGCCCAGAGCCGTCTCCATAGTTGACATTAGTTTTCCATATAGTTTCACTCCACAGGTGGGCGCGGGGCTGTGCAGGGCAGGAACTGGGCCGGGAGCCTCCTGCATGGGCCCTGGCAAGAACTGAACTGGGGGCTACACCCCAGCTCAGCATATGGGTCCACATGGGCCAGGCCCGGGGTTCGATCCTCGGGCTCCGGGGCTGCAAAGCGAGCTCTTAACCCGCTGAGCCATCCCAGCTTCCCCTAGGTAGGTTTTAAAGAGTTGTTTCCTATGTATGCTTCTTTTTAAAATGTTCTTGATGGTGTCACTGATGTTTTTTAAGTTTTGAAATAACTATAGAGCCATACCAAGTTGAAAAAATAGTAAGGAGAGGTCCTGTGTACGATAGCAAATGTCAAAACCAGAGAAAAAGACTTTGGCACTACGTGTGTGAGTGTCTATGTCATTTTGCCACACCACCTCAGAAAGAAATGAGGTGAATTCTCTCAACACAGGAAATGACCCATTGGATGCCATAAGACACCCAGATTGTGAAAGACTGTGAGGACTAGAACACTGGACATCAGAAATCTGCAGTTCTTGCTCAAGCTCAAACACTCACGAGCTAGTGAGCTGTGAGCAGGAGTCAGCCACATGGCTGCCTCAGCGATGTCACTTTCCAAGGGTTGGTTGTAGTAAGTGTTACATGAATTGGTGGACATGAAAGTCCTTAGTGAAGTCAAATAGCATAAAAATGCCAGGTGTTGTTATTAACCCGGTGACCAGGCTAAAACTCAGACCTTCACTGCAGAATTTCATCCCTTTTCCCCCAATGCACTGCTCTAGCCACGAGGGCCGGGACTGAAGACTGAGATGTTCAGCCCCAGGGAACTTCATCTGCAACAACATCTGGGTCTCTTCAAGCATCAGGTGCGAGTAAGGTCTCTCCCCATTAGAGTTGCTTTTACGAGCATGGGTTGTAAGAGGTCACTTCTCCCTGGTTGACCACAGAGTAAATAAAATCGTAAGCACCCAAAGATATGTCTTCCATTGGCAATCATAGTGCCTTATAATCTCATTTGAGTCCATTTGAAATCGGTGAGTCAGCCCCTGAACAAAACAGGACTCGCACAATTCATCTGAAAACACTTTTTTGAAGCCCTTTGAAGACCATGGAACAATAATCCAATTGTGGCCAAAATGGTTGATTAAAAATAGAATGTTTGAAATGATAACATGGTTTGCAACACTGCGCAATGACATCTTAATGGAATATTCAACCATAGGTCATTCGTTAAACAATTGTTTACAAGCAAACTGAACATTAAAGATAGTGAAAACAGACTTTACTGACATAGAAAGATGTGGACGGTGTGTAATTATATGGTATTTGTGTCTGTTTAAATGTTTTACCGCTATTCTTTTTTTTTTTAATATTTATTTATTTATTATTGTTTTTTGACAGAGACAGAGAGAGAACAGAACTGGGGGAGCTCCCAGCCCAGCATATGGTTCCGCACGGGGACTCGATCCCTGGTCCCTGGCGCTGCAAAGTGAGCACTCAACCCACTAAGCCATCCCGGCTTCCCCTTTACCGCTATTCTTAATCACATTGTATAATATGTCTTTTTATTATTGACTTCTGAGAGTTATTTTTTTAAGATTTGTTTTTATTGTTTTTGACAGAGACAGAGACAGAGACAGAGAGAAGGGCGAGGACCCAGAGCCGTCTCCATAGTTGTACATCATCAGTTTTCAACATGGTTTCGTTCCACACAGGTGGGCGGGGGCCGTGCAGGGCAGGAAATGAGCTGGGGGCCTCCCACATAGGAAGCTCACCCCAGTTCAGCATATGGGTCCAAACAGACCAGGGCCAGGATTCGATCCTCGGTCCCCGGGGCTGCAAAGTGAGCACTCAACCCGCTGAGCCATCCCGGCTTCCCAGAGAGTTCTTTATATAATCTGCCAACAGAACTATGCCAGATATATTCTCCTCAGTCTGAACCTTGCCTTCTCAGTTTTGTAAAAGTGCGTCCTTAGAATCGAAGAGTGTTAGTTTTGAAGAAAGCCCAGTCATCAATTGTTTCCATTACGATTCCTGCTTTGGGAGTTGTGTCTAGTTCCTCTTTGCCTAACCAAAGCTCACAAAGATTTTCTCCGACATTTTCTTCTTCCAAGGACAGCTGCCTGCTCTGTCCTCAGTGTCGTCCTTCCACGGACCCCTGGGCTGCCCGGTGGCAGGACCACTCATGTATGTGGCCCTATAGCAACCCCATGGGTGGCAATTGCTTTGCCCCAGGAGGGGCCAGTAGATTTCTCTTGCTGACTCAGCCTGACCCCAATTCTTGATGGTGGCAACACCGTTGAGATTCAGTCCCATCCTCCACCAGGAGGGCTCCTGCCCCTTTTTACCGTGGCCCCTGCATTCTAGCTCAGTGACTCTGTAGCTCAGCCCCAAGGATGTGTGACCGCTACTCTCTCCCACCACATCCTGCTGCTGGTCACGCACAAGGTCTGGGACCGCCCCCGATGGAAGATGCTCCCAGAATCCTGAGTGGGGATGGGAACCCACGTTCGCATGCCTGTCTAGCACCCTCCCCCAGACTCCTGGCCTGTGTGTGCGAGCAGAAGCCAAGATGCTGTTCTGACTTCCTGCTTCTCCTCTCACTTCTCAGCCCGGAGGGCTCGCCGGCTAGCTATTCACACGAGGAGGCATTTTCCCTATACCAGCCCCTTCTGTTCCCCAAGGCGGAGTTTGCACACCTTCCTCCCTGATTCCCTGAAGCTGGAAGGAAAGCTGGAGATCACAATCCTGGAAGAGAAGAATTCTTGAAAATACTGCCAGCTTCATGTTGTAGAAACGACAGTGTCATAGCTCGCAGTGTTTGGTAAAATATACAGCTTGCCCAAAATAAGAAGGTGGGATGTTATTCATCATGACTTGGAGAAATTAAAAGTGGGGGGTAAACATTGAGGACGGCTGTGTCCCTTCTTGGGTCAGCTGAGGCGATGCTGTGGGCCCAACCTGGACGGCAGCTGATTCCGTGGGAGGACCCAAGTCCTCGTCCAGTGAGCCTCCAAGTGACCGCCCTGTCACGTGGAGGCAGACGCTGGCGAACCTGTGCGGCTAATCATCAACATCTGTGGGACTTAGGATGACGTTTCTGTCCCCTAGCCCCAGGGTCTCCCAAGGAGGGCCCTGAACGTTCAAGGGGAAGAGGTGCAAACTCAAGAGACAGCAACGAACCTCTTTGTACCTCCTGCGTGTCACTGACACACAGCTGTCCTCCCCGCCACACGGATTTTCTGTCAAGACTGAGTGCAGATCTGCCCCTGGGATTCATGCCTCGTTTCAGAAGCACCGAAGCCAAAACTCCTAATGCCCAAGCAAAACAGAGACAGGGCCAAGACAGCCTCCCCAGCCCATGCTCGAGTTTCTGAACAAGTGGATTTATTTGACTAAAATTAGGATCTTTCCAAATGAGATTATCGTCCGTAAGGCGTGGACAGTCAGTGCTCAAGAACTGAACAGCGTTCTGTGGCGTCGCTGGGCTTGGACAGACCCCCTCTGTGATGTGCACCCGAAAAGGACAACTCAGAATGGCTCAAGAGCGCCCTGAATGAGCACTCACTCACTCGGGTGCGGGAGCGGTCCTTTCATTAATGACCTCAGAGGGAGGGGGACCTGGGACAAGACCCTCCTCCAAGGGCGTGAGGGAGCATGGTCACCACAGGGTGCAGAGTTCAGGGACACGCTCCCATTGCCTAACACCCAGGACTTAGACCCAAGTCAGCCTCCTCACCTCCCGCCCCATAGAAACAACGCACCTCGTGCTTCTCAACCTCAACCCAAGACATTCCAGGAGGAAACGCTGCCCAGCCCACAGCCAGCGGCTTGTTTACTTGGTATTTTGTCTGAGCAAACACTCCTCTGTTTTGGGAACACGTGGACACATTCAGGAGACTCTTTGGTTGGCCCAACAAATCACATCGAGGGGCCCTGGGAGGCGGCGAAGGGTCCCCTCCCCCCACCCCCAGCTGGCCTGAGCCCCAGCCCCGGGGACCTCTCCCAAAGGATTCATGAGAAATCCCCCGCTGGTCGTGGGAACGCTCCTAGGGCCATGTCTGTCACGGTTCTCACAACTCTGCCCCTCCCTTAGGGGCCGAGAGCCTGCTGCACCTCAGAAACAGCCGCTGAGGGACAAGGCCCAGGTAACCTTCTGTCATTTATGAGTCACAGCCGTGAGGACAAAGATCCACTTTTGTACCCTGGGCCAGCCGCCTCCTTAGCTGCCGGTTTCAGATCCTGGGCCGGCCTCTCTCAGGGCAGGACAGCTAACTGCGTGACTTACCGGGAACTTAGGGTTAGGAAGCAGGATCCAGAGGCTCCCATTGAGACAGAAACGGGGTGCAGTGATTGGAAAGGGTGGGCGTCCGGTCAGGAGAAGCCCAGCGTAAACCAGAACCCCAGGTATTTCAATAGGGAAGCTGAGTTCAGATAAAGGTCTGCAGAAGGCCTTGGGGTGTCCCAGGTGCACGTGGCAGGAGGTTGGTTATCAAGTGGAGGCAGGACTGAACCTTCTGACCAGGAAGAAGCCAAGGGGCTCCTGAAATTGGGACCCAGATCCGAAGCAAGGACCCCACTTTGAGAGAGGTGACCCTTCTGTCCCCAGAGCAAGGCCGTCTCCCCGAACAAGGCCTGAGCTGGGCTGGGTGTCAAGTTCACTGCGTCCAGTTCTGAGTCAACTGAAGATCTTGAGTTCTTTCAATTCTCCAAGGCCAGGGTCAGCCTGTACCCCAAATCCCACTGAGGGCGTGGGCCAGGCGCTCCCCACAATGTGCAACGTGGAGCCCTCAGCTCAGGAGACGGTGGAGTCCTGGCAGTTTTGTGATGTTATGCTGTCTTCCTGGAAGACGTCACAGGGCCCATTATCAGGGTCAGACATCACAGTGGAGCCGAACTCCATCCATTGTCTAATTTTGCGCTTCATCAAGCCTTCTGTTTGCGAGCGCTACAGGGCACACGACCCGGTGGCTGACTCTCTTAGGTAAATTAGGTTTGAAAAGAACATTTAATTAAAGAGTTCAATAGGGAGGGCTGAGGGGTATTTTCTCCTGTGATAAGCGCTAGAGGCCTTGTCCGGTAGCTCAGAGGGAGCCAAAGACAGAAGGAGCAATCTGTGGGCAGCAGAAAGCCATCAGGCAAAACCAGGTGCCAGGGTGGATGCCCAGGGAACTGAGCACATTTTAGAAAGAGATTTTTTTTTTTTTTAAGACAGAGAAAACAGTAGAGATGAAAAGAAAAGCAAGCTGGTGACCCCACGGAGGGGTAGAAATAAAATAGGACCCGATACCTGAAGAGTTGCTGGGCACCAAGATACCGGTCCTGCCTCAGTTGTCTTGTCGTGACCAAGCTCTGCTGCAAGAACAAGCCCCTGTTTACCGTTGTACCCCAAACTCATTCTGGGATGTCAGGAGGAAAACTCTCCATCAAAGATCAGGGCTCACTTCTCCCGGCTCCGCATCCCATCTCAAATTCCAGCCTGGGGCTTCGCTTTTCATTTTCTTCAAAGGTGTATTTTTGTAAATAGAAGCTGCTGATTCTCATGAAGTCCCCTTCATCCAATTTCACTTTTCTGATTGGTGGTAGGCTTTTTTTTATTATTATCGTGGTTTGGTTTTGTTTTTGTTTCACGTCTAGAGACAGGTTTGCCTACCTCAAGTTCAGAGAGAGATTTCCCCATGTTTCCTTCTGGACGGGGTAGTGTTCGTGGCTCTGTGTTGAGGTGTAGAATCCATCCTGTGTTGGGTTTTGGGTAAGGTGACCAGATTTTAACATTGGTAAAGTGGGACACCATTGACCGGGGGGGAGGGTGTTCTTGATTAAAAATTTGGTCTATCTCCGGCAGTTCCCTAGCTTGTCGTGCATTCTTTCCAAAAATTGGGACTTTTTTAAAACGCTGCGGGACGCAGGACAAATTGTTAAAAATCAGGACTGTCCCGCCAAAAGCGGGACGTCTGGTCACCTTAGTTTTGTGTATAGGACGTGGCAGGACTGAGGTTCAGGCTTCCTCCCATGTGTGGGTCTCTTCCCGGATTCTCTATTCTGCCAGAAAACCCTGTTGTGCCCTTACCCACAATCCTCTCTCTCACCATGAAAACACACCCCCGGGTTTCCACTGACACCACACTTGTGTGTGTGCCTGACTTCAACTGCAGATGCTTGGCCACTTTGGGAGCCTCACATCAAAGGAATCACACAAACATCGTCGCTTTGTGACTGGCTTCTATCACGTAGCATAACGTCCTCAAGATTTATGAATGTGTCCGAATGCCCTTCTTTATAAAGGCTGAATAATGTCCCCTTGTGTGTCTGTCCCCTGTGTTGTTAATTCTTCCATCATTCAATGAGCCCATGTTGCTCCCACCTCGTGGCTACTGTGAACGATGCTGCTACGAACACAATGTACAAATGTCTGTTCTAGTCCTCAGTGTTATTTTCTTTTGCTGTCGACCTCCATGTAGAATTGCTGGATTGTAAGATCATTCTATGCTTAATTTTTTGAGGGATCGTGGTACCATTTCCCACAGCAGTAATTCCCACCAGCGATACACCCCAGTTAGTGGGAATTTCTCCACATCTTTGCCAACACATGTATTTTCTGGTTTTTGATATTAGCTATCCTACCGGTGTGAGGTGGTGTCTCGTTGTGGATTTGATTTGCGTTTCCCTAGAGATGAGCGATGTTGAGCATCTTTTCATGTGCTTCTTGGCCAGGGGTTGATCTTCATTGGATAAATTTTTATTAAAATATTCTGCTTACTTTTTCATCTTTTTTTGTTTGTTTGTTTTTGTTGTTGAGTTATAAGAGTTCTTTATATATTCTGGATATCAATCCTTTCTTAGAAAAATACAGTAATCTGCAAATATTTTCTCCCATTCTGCTGATCGTGTCTTTGATGTCCAAAAGTGTTTAATTTTGATGGAGTTGAATTTGTTTTTTCTTTTGGTGTCTGTTTTTGGTGTCCAAGAAATCATTGTCAAATCCAATGTCACAAATCTTTCCCCCTATGTTTTCTTCTAAGAGTTTTATCGTTTCAGCTCTTGTGTTTAAGTCTTCGATCTGCTCTGGGTTAATTTTTTATATTGGGTACGGGAAGATCCAACTACAGTTTTGTTTTGTTTTGTTTTGCTGCATATGGATGGATGTCCAGTCTTCCCAACACCATTTGTTGAAAAGACTGTCCTTTTCCCATTGAATGGTCTTGGCACCTGGTTGAACAGCTCATGTTTTAAAAATAGTAATTTCTCCACGTTCCTATGTTGACATGTCACACAAGTTCTAGATTTACTATGGCTGCTCACTACCTGGCTAACAAGCTATAATTGGGGCTGTCAGGGCCATTGTGGGGAGTCTAAGGGATAATCTTTTGCCTACATATCTACATCTATATTTATATCTTCACTCTCCGTGTTGTAGGGTTCTTCTGAATTTTTCATCAACTTCAAGTTCACGTTCAAACTTCCTGCCTTCCAACATTGATCTATTTTTCCCATCTCAAAGTTCAAGTATAAAAGGTAAGTGGAGAATGACAGTAAAGTCCCTACCCCAATATTTTTAGTCTTTTGTTATCAGGAAACTCCTTGCAAAGAGGTCTGAGATTAGTTGTAATCTTTTGTCTATAAATGAAGTGTCCAGTGGACTATAACTGTCTGTAGCAGGAAGGTGAACTGTTGACGTTTTACGTAATGCCAATTCTCACTCGCGTGCACCTATTGAATGTGTGTTACATGCTGGGAAGTGTTCTGATAGTCATGCAACAGAACTAGTAAAATCCTTCTTTGTGGGGAGATTATGTTCTAGTGGGGAGTCAGTGTTTAATAAAAGAAAAAAATCCCACTGTTGTCCAAGAGACTAAATCCAATGCTTCAAAAAAGCAGGAGCTTGATTCTGACCAGACATGCCAAGGATTTTAGTTTCTGCTCAATTATTTTGGTGTACTGACCCTGCAACAAGCTTTCTCACCCTAGGAGCATGTTCTTAGCACAACTACAATACAGCCAATTTTACAACTGCTGCACATAAATTTTTCAACACTCCCGGTCTTACTGGATAAAGTGGGATCAAGCAACATGTAAAGGCAAGATTTCTTGTGATGTAGCTTGCAGCTTCACAATGCTTTTTTAAAAGATTTATTTTATTGTTTTTGACAGAGACAGAGAGAAGGGGGAGGGCCCAGAGCAATCTCCATAGTTGTACATCATCAATTTTCCATATGGTTTTGTTCCACACAGGTGGGCGGGGGCCAGGCAGAGCAGGAACTGAGTTGGGGGCCTCCTGCATAGGAGGCACGCCCCAGTTCAGCATATGGGTCCACACGAGCTGGGGCCGGGACTCGATCCCTGGAGCCCAGGGCCAGCGAGGTGAGCGCTTAACGCTCTTAGCCATCCCAGCTTCCCCCCATTTAAAAAAAATTTTTTTTTTTGTTTATGATGGAGGGAAAGAGAGAGAGACAGAGAGAAGGGGGAGGGCTCAGCGCCGTCTCCATAGGTGCACGTCATTAGTTTTCTACATAGTTTTCATTCCACAGGTGGGTGCGGGGCTGCACAGGACAGGAACCGGCCAGGGGCCTCCCACATGGGAAGCTCGCCCTGATAAGAACTGAACTGGGGGCCACACCCAGTACAGCATATGGGCCCAAAGAGGCCGGGGCTGGGATTTGATCCTTGGACCCCAGGGCTGCAAGATGGGTACTCAACCCACTAAGCTATCCCGGCTTCCCCTCACCCCCTATTTTTTTTTCTTAAAGATTGATTTTATTGATTGAGAGAAGATGAGAGAGAAAGAAGCGGGGCGGTCCCAGAGCCATCCCCATAGTTGCACATCATGAGTTGTGACAGGGTTTCTTTGGGCAATACCACCACAGGAACAGTATCAGCCGTTTTCTCAAATTGTGCGAACAGTAGTTGATGTGTAAGCTTTAACCATGGCCACTTGCTTCTAAGGCATTTCTTTCCTGGATGTGGAATAAAGGATCTGGACTCCTGACCATGTGATTTGAGTGGAAACATGTTCAGAGCTTCCTGCCAAGGTCCTTCTGGCGCCGTGGGGCAGGGCTGGTCCTGAGGAGGCTGCTGTCCAAACGCAATGTCCTGGAGATGCTGGGTACGGCCCTTGCTTCCCAGCACTGGAAACCGTTTTTCTTAGAAATTCCTAAAACTGATGATGTTGGCTCATCCTGCCCTCACTGCTCATGTTCCAAAAGCAGCAACATTTGTTCTTGCTCTGAAGGGCTTTTCAAACTATTAGAGACAAGCAATTATCTTGATTCATCTTAAACACCAAATTACTCGACAGTCGATGGATACCCTAACTTCAACATCATAAACACATTACAAAAGGGCAGGCAACTTACCGGTACACTGTGAATCAAGAGACATAATTTTGGGTTTCAGTTGGCCCAAGCCTCTCATTCTAAAAACAACACATGCATTGCTGTCCTCACTTCAACCAGAAAGAAAAAATAAATCAGGAGCGGGCGTCCGACTTCGTACACGAATCTTCCAACTTCGGTGACTGGAGAAGTAACCCAGATGGTGATCCCACCCATTCCAGGCTGCATCGGCGCCCACAGAGGTAAGCGCGAGTTCAAGGCAGCATGCTTCCAGGGTCTCGGAAACTCTCTCTCCCCAACGCCTTGCCGTCCTCTGAGGCACCACACAAATGAGCAGGGTGCACAAGACACAGGTACAGAGTCCAGGGAGCGCTCGCAAAGCAGATGCTCCCGTGACCCCCTGGGTGAGAAGTAGGATGACCCTCCCCCAGGTCCACCCCTCACAGGAAGCACCTCTAAATCTAGCACCCTCATTCAGCACTGCCGGGCTCTGAACTCTGTGGCATGGAATGTGCACCGTCTCCTGGGTCTGGCTGCTTTGTCAGCTCATGGAATGTCTGTTGGGACAATCATAGAATTTCCCAGGGAAGCCGGGATGGCTCAGTGGGTTAAGAACTTGCTTTGCAGCCCCAGGGACTAAGGACTGAATCCCGGCCCCGGCCTGTGTGGACCCATATGCTGAACTGGGGAGTGCCCCCAGCTCGGTTCTCACCAAGGTGAGACCCAGCCCAGTTCCTGCCCTGTGCAGCCCCGCGCCCACCTGTGGAATGAAACTATGTGGAAAAACTAATGATGTGCAACTATGGACACTGTTCTGGGCCCGCCCCCTTCTCTCTGTCTCTGTCTCTCTCTCTGCCAAAAACAATAAAAATAAATCTTTAAAACTGAAAGTAGGGGAAAGCCGGGACGGCTCAGCGGGTTGAGCGCTCGCTTTGAGGCCACGAGGACCGAGGATCGAATCCCGGCTCCGGCCCAGGCAGGACCCACATGCTGAGCTGGGGAGTTCCCACAGTTCGGGTCTCTAGCTGTCTCTGTCTCTGTCTCTCTCTCTATCTGTCAAAAGTAAAATAGAAATAAATATGCACTGAAGATAAAACAATTACTCTCTATAAATATAAAAAGATATAAAACAAAACAAACAAACAAAAAAAAACTGAAAGTAACAGAAACAAAAACTCATGGACTCAGTCCATAGTTTGGTGGTTACCTGAGGGTAAGTGGGGAGGGGAAGCTAAATATATGGTGATGGAAGGAGAGCTGACTCTGGGCGGTGAGCGCATAATGCAACACATAGATGCTGTCATGTACAATTGTACACCTGGAACCTGTGTAATTTTTACCAACCAGTGTCACCCCAATACATTTAACAATTTTTTTTAAAAAGAGAGAGAGAGCTCTGGTCCTCTTTGGAAAACCAGGCTGAAAGCTTAAGGACAAACTTCTGCTAAGCCACAGGTTGACAGTAGCTGTGAGAACGTTTCACATTCATTAGTTTTCCTCTTTTTTTCTTCCTGGGATGTATGTGATCTGAGTGCATCAGACAGGGGTTAACTCCATGCGCAGACGGCCCTTGTGCAAATTGTGGGAATGTCAACAGTGAAAAGAACTGTGAAAACAGCTGTTCCTTCAAGTATGGGGACCATGAAAGAGGTCAAGAGATGTTCGTGAGATGCAATAGGTTAGCAGAGACAAGAATTAACAGTCCATGTGGAAGTCAGCTATGCCCAGAAAAACTCCCAATACAACGAGACCGTTATGCAAAATCCTTCCATGTCGAAACCCAATCAACACTGGCTCAATGGGTTCCTCTCCGAGTGCTTTTCAGACAGGGGGCCCTCGACCCCAGAATGTCAATGGAGGAGGCGTGTTGTTGGGAGGGAAAAGCAATTGGGAAACGGTCGGAATCGAAACGACGGCCCAGGCTCCTGTCCTGAGTTTGGGGAGCGGACGCGTTCTTGTATTTCATTCAGTTTTCCTCACATAAATCTGTCAAGACGCCTGTTCTCATTTCTTTCACTTCAGCCCATACGGTTTAAATATAGAAATCTTCTTCTCCCCCTCCCCCCTCTTCTTCTGCTTCTACATTTCCATCTAATACAATTCTGCTTTTAATCAAGTGAAAGTTGACTGGCGACCAGAGGGCATCTGTGCTGAAGGTGGAGTTCATTACCAAAGCGATGGCATCAGCACCTTGAACGTGAACGTCTAGCCTTTCCACTGAGGGGCTTCCGAGGGTTCCAGCGCTATTTTAGAGCCGGACTTGATGGGTTGTTTCTGATAAACAATTGGAGAATACGAGTCCTGGGTTAGCACAACAAAAACATGATAGTAAGACCACTAGCCTCATTACATTTGTGTTAACAGTGTCTCTATCTTCTGGTTCAGCCACGCAAGTTTCCTTTTAGCAAAAAATGCCTCTTTGTTTGTTTTTGTTTGTTTGTTTTGGCTCTACAACATTGCACCCACAGTCAACAATGATGTACATGCACTTAAAATTTTGTTAAGAAGGGTGGGCCTCATGTAAAGGGTTCTGGCCCCAATAAAATGGATTTGTTTTAAAATATATATATTTTTTCAACGCAACAGAAATTTCCTCCCTTGCCTGATGAGTCATGTTTCTCTAGCTGCTTTCACAGTTTTGTTTGTCTTCGGCTGTCAACATGTGGGCTGTGATGTATCGAGGTGTGGAACTCTTGGCTTGTATCCTTCTTTCATTTTCCTTTAATTTTTTATTATATTTTTTTGGATGGGTAGATTAATAGCGTTCATCACGCGAGGACGCTGTTCATTATTATTTCTTTGGAGAGCTTTTATTTCCTTTTGCTTTCTCTTCTCCCGCTGGTAACTTCATTTGCCTCATGTTTCTGTTTCTTTGCATATCTCAAATTATATATATATATATATATATATATATATATATATATATATACAGTATTGGGAAGCTGAGATGGCTCAGCGGGTTGAGCACTCGTCTTGCAGCTCCAGGGTCCGAGGATCAAATCCCGGCCCCGGCCCATGTGGACCCACATGCTGAACGGGGGTGTAGCCCTCAGTTCGGTTCTCACTGGGGCGAGCTCCATGCAGGAGGCCCCCGATTTGGCTATTGCCCTGGACATGCTTCCTACGTGAGAGGCCCCCAGCTCATGGGGGGCATGCCTCCCAGGCAGGAGGCCCCCAGCCTGGTTCCTGCCCTGCACAGACCCCCCGCCCACCTGCGGAGTGAAACTATATCAAAAACTGATGACGTACAACTATGGAGACTGCTCTGGGCCTTCCCCCTTCTCTCTCTCTCTCTCTCTCTCTCTCTCTCTCTCTCTCTCTCTCTCTCTCTCTCTCTCTCTCATCAAAAAACAATAAAAATAAATCTTTAAAAAACAGTCTTTTCAATAATATACTGTAATGACCCCGAATACCGGGACAGGTGGGTTGGGGGCAGGCAAGTGGGGTGTGGGGACAGGAAAGCCATTTAAAGGCTGCAGGCTCACGGGGGCCCTTCAGAAAGTACCTCATCCCTCGGCCCAAAGCCCAGATCTGCACAGCTGGGCTCTGGCATCCCTGCAGCTATGACTATCCTGGTGGTGCTGAGAAAACCCTGGCTTACTGCTCGTGTCCCCCCTGGAATTCCTGGGGGCCCCTGGGACAGGTGTTGACATCATGACAGTCACCCCCACACAGTGCCACTTGGACGATAAAACAAATTGCCTTCCTGAAAACCTGCCTCCTGGGAGGACAACGTGGGACCATCCGCCCAAGGGTGATTTAATTACTCTATCCGTGCGTTGCTTTTCCATTTTCCTCCCCTTCTATTTTTAGCCCTCACTCAGGAGCCTATTTTCCAAGCTGGAAGGCGAGAGCACCGCATAAAGGAGTGAAAGCAGGAGCTGACCTGTCTGCAAAATGAAACATTTTAAAGCGCTCTGCAGAAGTGCTCTCAATGATCCTAAGGAACATCCTTCAGGAGAAACACTCAATGATCATAAGAAACGTTCTTCAGGAGAAACGCGGCTGATCCATGGGTTAAACAGATCTTCATTCTCTGCAGTTACAACGTGTCCAAGTGGACGTCAGCATTTCAGTTCAAGTTCAATGTTTATGCCGCTTACGGTCAGTCCTATGGGAATCCCGTATACAACTGGTAGCTGAGTTTACTGGAGGGTGTCCCAAAATTCACGCAAGAAGTAATTTTGATAGAAAACACAGGTTTATAGTTAAAAATTATAAATTTTCATTGCTCAACATTGAAAACGCGTTTTTCTTTCGTGGAGCGCTCCATTTTTAATAAACTGTCAGCTGTCGAGCTGTCTTTTTCTTTCATTGGCAACACTTTACCGCACAAAGGATGCAAAATTCAAATCTTGCATGAAATTTGGGACACCCTTTAGAACAACGGCGTGGTGACAGCACAGTTGTGCCGCAATTACTAGGCACCTGCCCTTCCCTGCAGACCGTGAGCTGAGAGGCCCACACTGAGCCCCCGGCTCTGTGAGGATTTTTTCTGAAATTTCAAGCAAAGTGGTCGGCACATAGCGAGAGCTAACTCAATATGAACCAATTGGTGGTGAATCAACTAGACACAGGGTTTTCTGTGACAAGCCCCTGAACAGGGGCTGGGGAGGGGTGGAATGCTGCAAATCCACACACACCTGCCACCCCCAAAGGCTGCAACCCAGCACCCCAGGGAAGACAGGCCTGTGGCCCATACTTGGGTGAGTTCACAGCCCCGCTGAGAGGTGAGACACAGAGCAGTCCAACAGTGGTGCGGCTGGGCGTGTGACGAAATGTCAGAACACAGCTCACCGGTTCCAGCATACTCTGCACTGAGTAGTCCGTGAGACCGTCGTCCGGTGGCACCTTTGACACAGCTGCATTGCGCCGGCAGTGGGGAAATGCTGGGGGCCACCGTGCACCTTGGCACAGGAGATGTTCCCCACCTGGCTCCACACCTGCATACGACGGAAAACTCTTCTGCTGGGCGCGTGCGTGTTGGGCCCTTTGCCACGGATAACTTATGTGTCCGTTTGAGACACTAAGGAGGAAAAGGGCATTTTTAAAATACATGTCATTGAATCCGGGAGCATGCATGCGTGCTGGGCACCCGGCAAGCTTGTCTGGCATGGGCGGGGTCGGTGGAGAAGACAGGTAGACAGACAGAGGTGGTCTCTGGACAATGCTCCCCCTCCCCCGAACCCCCACCCCGGGCTCTACCTGACAGGCTTGCCTCGGTTTCTCCCATGCATCCGTGTATGGAGGACATTTTCTGTGTCGCTGATGAAGGAATTAAATACTTGGAAGATGGATTTTGCCTTCTGATGTTTTAACACACTATTCTTGGACCCTCTTCCTGGGCGTGCATCCAAGTCCCCAGTGGTTTTCCACCATGTGAGGTGGAAAGGCACGCATCTGCCGGAAATGAGACGTCCCACTGTCTTATGAAAGTCTCGGCAAAACCTCGGGTATGAAACTGTCCAGCCTGTCGATGAAAAGTGTCGCACGTGTGCCTGTGTGTGAGCGAGAGTCTGTTCCTAACACACTCCGCCTGGAGAGGCCTCCAGTTATTCACATTTCCTAGTCCCTGGCTCGACAGATGAACTGACAAATGTATAAATATTTATTAAACAAAACAGAAGTAGGAGCTCCAGAAAAAAGGTTACCCCAGAGACGATGTATGTCTCTGGGTAGACACGGTTCCATTAAAGTCTTCAAAAATAACTCCTTTTTTTTGTTTATAAAGGAACGGTTTAGAAACTTCGGCCAACACAGAGACAAACACGAGTAGGAACATTGTAAAGACCCAGATGAGAACTCTTCGCACGTTAGGGTTACACACCCGGCGGCAGCAAAGTCAAGCTCTGTGGAGAGGAACATCGCAAGAAAATTCCTAAGCTGACAGCTGCATCCCCAGAACCTCCAGGCCTGGATCTCCGGCCTGTTGTCCAGCACGGTGACCTTACCTGAGGACACCTTCCACACCGGCTCCACTCGCTCCGTCGGGACCAGAGTCCACAGGACCCGAGCGGTATTTTCAGCCGTGGAGCAAATCTTTCAACAGCCCCTCTGACTCCATTTGCCTTCGCAGCCTGCACTTGGCAACGTGGAACGCGTTCTTCTCGGCACCTGATGTAAATGATTCCTAAACGGTGTGGTTCCTGCTCATGTCCAGGTGACATAACTCAGGTGAACATGAAGCCTCAAGCACTCCCACCCGCTCCCGCCCCCACAGAGCTTCAACTCTCTTCCCCGGCTTTTCTTTCAAAAACCTCACAAATGGCAGCTTGTGTTTTAGATGCCTGGGCCCCACGTAGTTCCTGATGAAGGGACCACAGCAGCCCGCAAGCGTATAATGCTATTTCTACCTGGAGGATTGGGCCCAGGGGCAGGGCCAGCCTCATGGGCACCACCTGCTAGATACCCCTCCTCCTCAGCCCTCCTCGCCCACTGGCTCGGGCCGGGTGGTTCTTTGTGCTGAGGGGCTCTTGGGGATGCAGCGTGCCCCATGCCTGCTCTCTCACTGCCACTCAGTGTCCAGGAGCTGCCAATCAAAAGCCCTTCTTCCCTCCCACACACCCCAAGGAGGGGCAGAGTCCACCAGACAGAGAGAGTTATAACTACCAACTTCTCCTGGTCTTACAAAAAAGTCCAGAGAGGGAAGCCGGGAGGGCTCAGCAGGTTGAGCGCTTGCTTTGCAGCCCTGGGGTCCAAGGACCAAGTCCTAGCCCCGGCCGGGGTGGACCCATATGCTGAACCGGGGTGTGCTTCCCATGCAAGAGGCCCCCAGCCCAGTTCCCACCCTGTGCAACCCCCCTGCCCACCTGTGTGGGACAAAACCATTTCGAAAACTGACGACGTGCAACTATGGAGACGGCTCTGGGCTCTCCCCCTTCTCTCTGTCTCTGTCTCTGCCAAAAACAATAAAATAAATCTTAAAAAAAAGTTCAGAGGATCACATCCCTGATTTATAGTTAATCTGCTGAGCAGTTCACCAGTTGCTCTATTCTCCTTGAACTTCACCAAATATTGAGGAAGTGTTGGAGTCCATCTGACCTATACTCTGGAAAACACTTTGAAAAGTACTCCAGCCCATTTACCAAAATCATTACCCTGTATTCCACCCCCCTCTGGCTTGTATTAAAAAAATAAAATATGAAACAGCTTTCAATCCACTTCCAATTTCTAAATCAGCATGTGGGGCGCTCGGAAGTCGTCAGTCTTGTCTTCACGACAAAGAAGCTGAGCAAACTGAAAATCCAAAGCGCATCTTTGATTCATCAGAGAATTGAGGTCAGCAGGCAGATCGCGGCCCCCACGGGGGAGACACAGACGGGCGGATGCAGAGCAGACACCCGTCAGCACCTGCCTTCGCGGGAATGAGGTGCGGGTGAGGAAGGCTGAGCTATAACGGAACCATCCACAGAGGCCCCTGGTGGACGAACGTGAGAGTGAAAATCTCCATGGGGGACCCAGGGCTGGCGGGGGTGGGGGTTCACACTTTGGTGAGTTTTAACTACAGGAGTGGACCAAGTTCTCACAGTGAATATTGGGGTGTGTGTGGGGGGGGACCCCTTCATGCTTCCAGCCCGGGGAGGAGAAACAATTTTGAAGCACTCTAGAACACTCTGTTCTAAATAAGACCGGCCCGCGGGGCGGGGAACTAGTTAACCAGAGCCTAACCTGGGACTACAGAAAGAAAACTGTTCACAAATGACATCCGTCTGTGGAGAAAATGCCAAAGAATCCACCACCACAACCTCCGAAAACCAGTAAGTGATTACAGCAAAGTTGCATGATACATGGTTAATACACAAAAGCAACTGGTTTATTATATACCAGTAACAAGCCATGGGACTTTGAGATTAAAGACACAAAATAATAAAAAAATAAATCTTTAAAGACACAAAATAGCACTTACATTAGCACACACACCCCCACACATACACACAAACATGAAAAACTTAGAAATCAAACAAAATATGTGTAAGATCTATACGAGAAAAACTATAAAACTCTGGTGAACAAAAGCAAAGAACTAGATAACAGGAAACTATTTCGTGTTCATAGAAAGACTCAATATTGTCAGCATGTCCATTCTTCCCCGCATTAATCTGTAGACTCCATGCAACCCAACCCAACTGCAGGAAGTTCTTCTGTGGATGTGGACAGTAACATTATGTGGAAGCAGAAGATCCAGGACAGGTACCGTGACATCGCAGAAGAGCCAAGTCGCAGGACTGACAGGCTCGGACTTGAAGACTTACTCTAAAGCTGGGTGGTCTCCGTGAAAGAAAGCACATAGATCGGAGAAGCAGAATGGAGATCCCGGAAATAGACCCACACACAAGTTGTCAGCTGATCTCTGAGGAAGGAACAGAAGCGATTCACAAAGAAAAGAGAGTCTTCGGGGCAAATGTTGTTGCAACGACTGGACGAAACATGAATCCAGAAACAGACTTTCTGGGTTTCACACAAAATATCGTTTTATGTGTGTGGTTTTTTTTTTTTCCGTGTTTGATGATACTTTTGTCTAAAATTGTTAGAGCAAAAATTGAGGGTCGTCTTATACATGGGGAGTAGCCTGAGTATTGATTTCTTTTAAAGATTTATTTTTATTGTTTTTTTGACAGAGAGAGAGACAGAGAGGAGGGGGAGGGCCCAGAACACTCTCCATAGTTGACAGCATTAGTTTTCCATATGGTTTCACTCCACAGGTGGGCACAGGGCTGCACAGGGCAGGAACTGGGCCGGGAGCCTCCCACATAGGCCCCGGCAAAAACTGAACTGGGGCTACACCCTAGCTCAGCATATGGGTCCTCCTGGGCCGGGGCCGGGATTCGATCCTCGGGCTCCGGGGCTGCAAAGCGAGCACTCAACACACTGAGCCATCCCAGCTTCCCCACATATTGATTTCTTAATGTTGGGTTAGAAAAGCAGAGGTCGTCCTATCCACGGAAAAATATGGTAAGTCAAAACGGATCCTAGGCCTCATGCAATGTATGGAACCATAAAACTTCTAGAAGATCACACGACAGAAAATCTACGCGATCTTGGGTTTGCTGATAACTTTTTTAGATACAACACCAACAGCATGATTCAAAAAAAAGGTAAATGGGACTTTATTAAAATTAAAAACTCCTGCTCCGTGAAAGAGACTGTTTAGAAAATAAGATGACAAACCACAGACCGGGAGAAAATATTTGCAAAACGCCTATTAGGTAAAGGACTAGAATCTAAACTGTAAAAAAATAAAATAAAAACAAACTCTTAGAACTCAATCAGAAAACAAACCATATACTTTTTAAAAACTGGTAAAAGACATACAGATGGCAGATAAACATATGGAAACATGCTCCACATGAGAAGCTGCCTGGGAAATGCAAATTAAAATGAGACACCACCAGGCACCTATTGGAACAGTCCAAGCCTGAAACTCCTGCTACAGGGGAGAGGCCTGCATGTGTAGTGATGCTCAGGTTAGGCCCTCAACAAAGTCCTTGTGTTGGTCACCTTGATGCCCTCTGAAGTGGAAGGTGGGGACAAAGAACCCGAAGGAGCTCGTGGGCTTGTTCAGGGTCTAAGAGTGAGTAAAAGAAAGGTTTTGTCTAATCGAACCTAGTCCATAAGCTTCCAGCCCGCTAGCTGCTTGTCGGGAGCTCAGATGCTGGTCTCTAGTACTGTTTCATACCACACACGTAGATGATGGATGAAAGATGGATGATAGCTAGACGATTGATGACAGATGATGAACAGATAGATAGATGATAGCCAATAGATGATTGACAATAGACAGATGATGGACAATAGATGATAGCTAATGGATAACTAGATAGATGATAGCCAATAGATAGATGATGAGAGATGATAGACATGATAGATGATAGATGAGGGATAAATAGATAGACACTAGAAGATGGTGATAGTTGATAGACAATAGATACTCGTACACAATAGATCAGGGGTGTCAAACAAGGAAGGCACAAGTAGATACAAAATCCAGGCCCCTGTTCCCACAGGGGTTCCTCCCCAGGCGCGCTCCCGCTGACCTCACTGCTAGGAGTTGGGTGGTCCCTGCGCGCCCTCGGCCCACCTGTGAGCATCCCACACCTGCCCTCCCGCCGCTGAAGGAGGTGGGGAGCCCAGGGCAGAAAGGGGGTGAGGGAAAGGTGGGGGTGGAGAGATGAGGTGAGGGCAGAGGGGGTGCGCGGGGCAGAAAGAGGGCGAGAGAGAGAGAGAGGTGGAGGTGAGGGGTGGGGAGGGTGGAGGAAAGGGGGGCCGCGGGGTGCTGGGTGGTGGGGGGACAGAGAGGGAGCTGGG
>PVKE010009973.1:0-43539 GCA_004027555.1 Craseonycteris thonglongyai | reverse complement strand
TTTTTTTTTTTTTTTTTTTTTTTTTTTTTTTTTTTTTTTTTTTTTTTTTTTTTTTTTTTTTTTTTTTTTTTTTTTTTTTTTTTTTTTTTTTTTTTTTTTTTTTTTTTTTTTTTTTATCTTTTCACATTTATAGAGAGAAATTATCTTTTTGTCTTTAGTGCATAGTTATTTCTATTTTACTTTTTGACAGATAGAGAGACAGAGACAGAGACAGTTAGAGAACCGAACTGTGGGAACTCCCCAGTTCAGCACGTGGGTCCTGCCTGGGCCGGAGCCGGGATTCGATCCTCGGTCCTCATGGCCTCAAAGCGAGCGCTCAACCCGCTGAGCCGTCCCGGCTTTCCCCTAAGTTACATTTCTTAAAAGGAAAAATCTAGAGACAAAGAGAATACCTATTAGGCTCAAATACGCTTTTATAAACTTTAAGATGGTATCGTTAAATGACTTGTTTAAATATATAGTTAGATCACTTTCTTTAGGAGTGTGAGTGAACTAAAACATTCCCTTCGTAAAGGAAACTAAATAAAAATAATTTTTTTTCAGTTCAGTGCTTTCATTCTTAAATTCAGGTTACATAACAAATCCTCTGTTGTGGCCAATAATATTTTAATAAGTGCCAAAAAATCCCAGAATATTGCACATTATAGTTATTATATATATTATTTCATTTCATACTGTATTTGGTAAGTGATCTGGTGAGGGTGAAATACCAGGGTCCAAGCTCCCTAAGATTTTTGTTTTGTTCCTAGAGTGAGATGACTTGTAAAGGGGGTGGGGCTTAAATGTCCCCAAGAAGGGTGTGCCTGACAGTCCTTCAATTCATAGACTCAAGCTCCTCAGTAAACTTTTGTTTATGTTATACTATGCATGTTTCCACATGAAGGAATTCACTAGAATAACACTTCAAGTTCTTCTCCACCCATTATTCATTTCTCTCAGTGGGAGGAGTGAGTTCTCCCACTAGAGATTTAACAAAAAATAATCCAGACATGCTCATTTTAGCTCTTTGCTCTTTTAGAGTCAGGGGTCTCTTTATGTAATAAATTTTACAAGGGAACCTCAATAGAGGAAGTTTGTGGTTTTCCCTATGAATACCTGGGTGAATAAGAATAATTCTTCAATGCACTGTTAGCAAGCCATATTTTCCAACCTTGATTTTGTCATAAATAAAGACGATATATTAACCTGAATCTGACTTTCTTATCTAAGCCACACTTTCTCCTTTTGCATTCTTTGTGTATATTTATGAAGTCTCCTGTTTCATTTCATTGCATTTAAATTTATTCATCTTTTTCACTAGGCTGTCATTTCTATTATAAGCAGAGGATATCAATTCCATTGTTCTATTTGAATTGCTTAAAAGGTATAAACATAGGAAATAGGTAAAATGTAGGGTAAATGGGTATAAAGTACAGCAAGTATTCCACATGCTATAAGTTTATCTTGATATGTATTACATGATGACTCCTATTAATAAAATAAAGTTTATTTAGTACCTGTGTTGCTCTTTAATGGAACATAAATCATAAAAGAGAGAGATTAGTTCTAACAGGAGCCATAACTGGGAAGCAACCTCAATCTTTAACCTCTGAAGTTTGTAGAATAAAGGTGACTTTTCCAGAGTTTTAAATTTCTTCTGTTAGATAATTCATCTTTAACCTGTGGTTCTATATGCCTCTCTTTCCACTTAGATTAACTGAAATAAATAGAAGTTTTATAGAGGATAAAAGAGAACCCATTGGCAAAACGACAAGAGAAAGACTTTGAAAATGAGTTTATTTTTCATTTTTCTAGTGGAATCGTCTTTCCAGTTCAAACCAGCTGTTTTACTCTCTAGGGTTCTATTATTTAGACTATCTCAGTTTTGAAAACATTGTGGCGTAAATTTAAAAATATATGAATATATATATATATATATATATATATATATGGTTTAGAAATATTATTTAAGATTAAAATAAAATTCAGGATGCAGAAATTTAGGATGATCAATGTAGGTTTAAAAAAAAGAAAAAAAGACCTTTTTGGGAATAGGGGACATAAAAAATTATTAATATTTATTTGCTGAAATATTACCTAATAAAATAAAGAATAGCCAGGATTTTATAAGTATTAAATAAAAAGTAAAATTCTTCCAGGCCATATTATAATGCCTCAAACTCGGGCAAGAATTTTTCCATTTCCTTTTTTTTTCCAAGAGGAAAATAATGGTAATAACCACGATATTGAACCTCCTCTGGGATTTAGTAAAACATTATAAAAAGTCCAACCTGAGCATTTTTGGTTTTCATGACCTGAACTGAACATGACCTTATCCCATATTTCCAACTTCCTATTCAAAATTGAGGAATTAGTGATTTATAACATCATGTCATTTTTGGCTGAGTTAACATATCATATATGATGTTGCACATTGTTACAACACGCAGAGTGTTGAACAAATATTTCTCTTTTCTTACCTCTTTCTATGTTGTTTATTCACTTGTATTCCTAGGAGATGCCAACTCAACACAAAATTTTCTGGCATAGAAATCTTTAAATGAGTGGAAATTACCAAGTGCATTTTTGGTTTAGGGCTTGTGCTAGCTATAGAATCCCTCAAGCCTACAGGAAGAAGCTATTAAAGTGGATTCCCTACATGTTCATTTTAAATGGGTCAAAAGGTTACATAACAATATAAAACAGCACCCTAGAGCTTTAAACATGATTTATACTTAGTTACATTTGTTAATACTAATAACTCTGAAAATTTTATATTGGAAAAAGAAAACTTCACTCTTGAAAAATATCATGTCTGTCTGTGAACATATGGTGTTTGTAAAATGTCCTTGTTCACAACTTCATATCCTCATTTGAAATTTTCTATAATGTTTTCTATACTGTTTGGTTTTGTTTCAAATTTAGACTTTTTTTTAAAGAAAAATAGTGATTCTTGGTATTAGTATGAAATGTTTTATTTCATATGAAGGCATAATATATTATTTTAAAAATATACATGCAAATTTTTTTAAATAAATGATAGAAATGTTTTATAATTTCCATTTATTTCTTTAAAAGGTTTTTATAGAGGCTCATTTTTGTAAGAAAACTCTCATGACTTTTAATCTATGCCAAGCATTGTTATGAATTATTTTCATGTATTAACTCAAGAAATCTTATGAGTTAAGATTGAGTTAGCTACTGTTAGCATCCCTAGTTTATGGGTAAGAGAATTATCCATGCCATGCTGAAATAGGTAATCAGGCAAGTGCAACAGGGTTGCCTCTACAGTTTGGGCCCCAAGATCTTGGTTCCAGAGCCGATGTTTGTACTCCTTATTTAGCCACTGAAACTGCAAAATACTGAGGGAAAATATAAACATATTCCTGAATGCTACAAAAAATTCTTATGTATTTAATTCTGTCCATATGCCTATTCCTAGGAAATGAATTTATGCTTGCATGCGTATTTATCATTAAATCCACAATGACTGTACAAAATTTTACCACAAGTTTAACATATAATTTCATCATAAATTTTGGTCTGTTACTACATAATGAATTTAACTACCACTTTGAAAGATGCATGAAATTCTAATACCATATTTTTCTATGTATAAGATTCCCCCATGCATACCACGACCCCTATATTCTAACCCAACATTAAGCAAACAATACATGGGTTACTCCCATATATAAGACAAGTTCCACTTTTTGGTCTAACAATTTTAGGCAAAAGTATTGTCTTATACATGGAAAAATATGGAGCATCTTTATTTATGAATGTTTAGATCACATAATATTTTCTTTTATAAATATATTAATTACAATATTTGTAAAATGTGGCTAAGACTTTCTAAAATAAAGCAGCCTTATTAGCACATACCATTATTCCTACTTTAATGGGGAGGAAGCTAATCATAGGATGATCAAATAATTAATTGAATGTTGCACAGGTCCAAAGACTAATACAAAAAGTGAATAGGCGGTTTGACTAGAATCTCTGCTCTTGTATATATTACATTCCCTCCCATTGAACACGCTACTGTTCATAGAGAGTTCTCTGGGGTCAAAAGGTAAGAGAATTCTAAAGACTATAGATGTATTTGGAGAATTTGAAAGAACTGTATTACTTTTTATTCAACTGTACCAGATACACTACCCAACCTGTGACAACATTAGGGACTGTCTGTCTCCATCTACTTTTATATGCCTATACGTATGTAGGAATATACATAATAATACATTTATGTTATTTTAGGAGAAAAGGTAGCATAGTTCTTTAAATATATATTTATTTAATAATTGAAATTAATGTTACACATATAACATGTACAGCATTAATTTATGTTTTCTGCATATTTTAAAAATAATTTTGGTGTTTTAGGTTACTTTATAATGCATAGAATGTATTAACATAATAAAATAATATCCTTTAACTACCTTATTTACATTCTCCATTTTAGAGTGGTTCTTTAGCTATGTTTATGTAATGGCTGAAGAATTTTCTTTGTCATAATTTTACTTTTCATCCAGCACGAGAAGGATAATGCTTGCCCATAATTTCAACCAAATGCCAAAATTGAGACTACATATCTATGATTGGCCTATTTTGAGCCAGGAATCTATCTTCTGAAATAGTCTCTATGGCAGATAAACTAGATGTATTTGTGTGCCCAGCCCTAGCTCATAAACTCCACTCTTGAATCAGGAATTGGCACTGTTCAAGAGAAAAGCATAGAGTAAGAGTCAGTGAAATGTGGCTCCCCAAATGGATATCAGGAGTGGTGAATATAAGGAGAAAGCAATGCTAACTGGCCAAAATCAATAACTGTAGCCAATATCAGTGTAAAATGTAAAACAGACAGTCATGGATCTCTTGAAGTAAATATAGATAAAGAAAATAAGTAAATAAATACATATAATAAAGCAGGTGAAAGAGCTGATATAAGTGAAGTTATAATTTGATAGCTATAATATTTTGCAAGTTTTATATCAGATTTGTGCTTACTTTAAACTTTGTAACCTCTCTATGAGCTAGAACATTTCATTTAATTTAGAACGATTTTAGTCAACCAAAAAGTATACATACCAAAAAATGAGTCATTCATACTGATCTTCAGGATATATACAGTCCAATAGGAAAGATGAGAGGTAAATACATTTATTTTTAAATATTTTTTTTCACTTACATCTTTTTAAAGTTGGATTGGCAAATTATAATTGCCATTGAGGTATTAAGTGTTCAAGGACCACATAGATTAGAATGATTTCCTATGAGATAAGGTATGAATAGTAAAAAAAATTTTTAAAGATTTATTTTATTGCTTTTGATAGAGACAGAGAGAGACAGATAGAGAGAAGAGGGAGGTCCCAGAGCAGTCTCCATAGTTGTATGTCATCAATTTTTGACATGGTTTTTTGTTCCACAGAGGTAGGTGAGGCCATGCAGGGCTGGAACTGGGCTGGGGGATTCCTACATGGGAGGTATGCCCCTCAAGCCAGGTGCTAAACCGGGGGGCAAGAACCAAACTGGGGGCCTCCTGCATGGGAAGCACACCCGGGTTCAGAGTATGGGTTCACATGGGCCAGGGGCCAGGATTTCATCTCCAGTCCCTGGAGCTGCAAAGTGAGCGCTTAACCTGGTGAGCCATCCTGGCTTCCCCAAATTTTTCTTTATATAATAGAAGTAAAATAATTTTAATTCTTTCAGAGATTACCAATAGCATCATATCTTAATATATTATTATTTATTTATTTATTTATTTTTGACAGAGAGAGAGAGAGAGAGAGAGAGAGAGATACAGAGACAGAGAGAGAACTGAACTGGGGGAGCTCTCAGTTCAGCATATGGTTCTGCACGGGCCGGGCCCAGGATTCGAACCCTGGTCCCTGGCGCTGCAAAGTGAGTGCATAACCCACTGAGCCATCCCGGCTTCCCCAGCATAATATCTTAAAAAGAAGATTTTCATTGGTTATAAAAACCCAAATTTGATATAAGTGACACAAATACTTTATCACTTCAGCAAGGAATTTTTGGTTATCACTTTAGTAATATAAAATTTGTGGCCAACTGCAGAATTTTACTTGTTTTTAAGCTTTTCGACTGTTGTATTCTTTCTCCTATCAAAGCCATATGTTCTCTCTCAGGAAGTTAAAAGCTCAAAGTTATTTGTTTATTATGTTGGCATAAAACAGAAAGTACCTAAACCATTTTTTCTCATTATGCCAAATAAATGCTTTGAGAAAATTTCTAATACAAAACATCTATAAATGTTGGAAAAGTGTAGCAAACACTTACCAAGGCTACACTGTGCTTGCAGGAGAATAACAAAAATTTCAGAAAAAAAATTCTGAAGAAGAAAAAGCAAGTTAATTCTCAAGCTATTGTTTGTCATACTTGGGACATTGACTAGTTGTGGTAATTAAGAGTAGTTGTTTAAATGTTAGAACCTTGAGCAGCTAGAGCCTCAGAGAAAATATTAACAAAAATCCCCTTTGCCTAGCAAAGGTAGCTGAAAAGGTAAAAAGGTTTATTTTGGCATTTACAATATGGCTGAGGAAGTCCACACTGAGAAAATGATACTAAATGGTTCCAAGTTTGGTAGCAGCCAAGAGCAAGTGACAAAGTACTCCATAGATAAAGTTAGAGAATGTCTCACTAGGTTAAAACGCTACTAAAAATGATTTAAAATAAAAAATTACAAACTACCCAGGGAAACAAAAACTATGACTGGTAGTCCTCAGAATTAAACATCTTTAACTTCATATAATGCAAATATTGAGAGAAATACGGTCTAGCTGAGTATATACAAAAGTTTCATATTCAAATTGGGAAAATATACCTACAGCCTTGAAAATTGTTTTACCCATTGATCCTGGGGAACTTTGTATGTATCATGATTTACTTGGTGGGAGAAAATATGATTTTATATATGTATATTGCAGAGATTCTAGTCACAATGCCAATTTACATCGTGCATTTGTTAATAGATCAATTCGGTATACACTTATTTATTTGATCTTCTAGTGCCTAGTTTTCTCTTCATTAAAATAGGAACAATTGTACCCTCTCATAAGGCTATTGTGAGTATAAAGTGAGATTATAAATGGAAAAAACTCAGTCACATTCTTTAAATATTAACTATGATTAGTGGTATTATTCATATCTATAAGAAAAATATTGGTTTTCTAGTAAAGCTAAAAATGGTAACCCACTTTCATACTTCTGAGCCAATTTCAGAACGCTAAGGCTTTCTGAGGATCAAAGAGAAGGACTTAGCCGTGTACTAATAATCTTTGTTGCAACCTTGAATTTAAATACAGTTGTTTTCATATGAGTAAGTCCAAGTGGTGGGTTGTATTGTATCCTCTTTCATATGCTAAAGTCCCAACTCTTAGTATCTAATGAATGTGATCTTACTTCGAAATGAGGTCTGTATAGATGTAAAAGAAGGTCACTATGGTGATCTCCAATCCAATATGACTAGTGTCTTTACAAAAAGGATCATTTTAACAAAGAGACCTACTTAGAGGAAAGATGGTATAAAGAGACAGTAGGGAGATGATGGCCATCTACCAACTAAACTGTAAGGCTCTCAAAAAATCCTTTCCTCACAGCCTTCTGAAGAAACCAATTTTGCCTTTACCTCCATTTTGAACGTCTGGCCTGCATAACTATGAGACATTTTCTTCTGTCTAAACCAACCATTGTGGTTTGTTTTTTTTTAATTTTTTGCATAAATTTTTATTTTATGATTCAAATTGGCTAACAATCCATGTGTTACCCTGTTTTTTCTCACATGATTATATATAGCAATACAATGAAAACTCCTAGGGCCCAACTGGTGTCTGATAGTATTTTTCATTTTAATAAACAAAGATTTATCTTATTTTCAATGTTTTTGAGAAATATCATTTTGAAAGATTTCAGGAGTTGGTTAAAAGGAGTCAGCTTGAAGAGACTCATTATGCAAAATTGGGACAAATTTGCCTAATTTTTGTATAAAGATAGCAGGAAATTGAAAATAAGCTTGTACTAACCCCAAAATCCAGATAGTCAATTAACATAATGTTTATGGGAAACAAGTCTCTCCTATAAGTCAACTGATTTGTGTCTAATATTTCACATTATATTAGAATGAAGAATAAAGCAATTGATAAAAAATAATAAACGACTTTTAGGAATGCAATATTATCTTCTAATCAAATAGTTCAAAGAATTGTTGGAGTAATATGCTATATGTTTTGTTTTATTTCCCTGAAATAAAAACAATAAACAGTAAAGGAAAAATAATTAGTAAGCAAAAACAAATTAAGGCCAAATCCACTATCTTGATAATGTGAGTTCAGGAGAATATTTCAGAATTCTACCTCAAACAGTTCTCAGGTGTTTCCTTGTAGAGAATAATATGATTCAAAAACTGATCTGTGAGACAATGAGACATCCAGGGAACATTGAGAAATGTTTTGGGGTTGATTTGAACAAGGCTTTTGAAACCAACTAAACTAGCCAACACGTAATCAGTGTCTGAGAACATTCTGAGAGAATGTAGGGGCAAAACAAAGCCAAACAGTCATTCTTGTTACCTCTCAGTCTCTTAACTTCATAGATTGTAATATTTTAAAGGCTAGAATATTTCTAATGACATATTTAAAAGGTGTTACATTTTTCTTCTAATAAATATTGTGAGCATATATCAGTTTATTGACAACTGAGTTACCTCTAAGTATGTTATATGACATACAATTCTATCCACTATGTGGTTGGCCTCACCCTACTCTATTTGGTACAGGGTCAAGCCCACCTCTTTATTTGTGGGCCCTGTAGTCTGAACACTTATCCAAGTCAGTCAGACTGCCCTCCCCACATCCCCCAGGTTCACGGGAGCACATGTCATTTGTTTGTTAGCTGTTTAATTTAGTTCACTTTTGATTAACTTCTTTTAAGACATTTGCTAATATCCAATCAATTTTATTGAAAGAGTGGTAGTGAGTAGCTTCTCTCTTCTTGGCTCAAAAATAATGAGTTTTCACAAAAATTCACCAGGACCTAAAAGGGGGCATGGTACTCTGTAATTGTTTTTTTAGACATAGGGCTATGTATCAGTAGAGTGAGTGCTGTTTTCTATAACAGGTTTTCAGTTTAAGCTAGTACAAAGGGGTAAACTTCCCTAAACAAAATTATCTACGATATTAAGTATTAAGTTGCTTATTTAACACTACCAGTATTATTGCCTTCAACTTAAAAAATTCAATCCAATATTAGTAGGAAAAATAGATCATCTTCAAGTTATGAAACTATTTTCTTAAACACTTAAAATATTTTAGTTGACCAGATACCATGTACACACTAATCCAACTTCATAGCAGAATGAGCAAAAGGAAACTATTTGGTATACCTTGACTAATGAAACATTTATGGCTTAATTTAAAAAAAAAAAGTATTTTTAACTCTAATTTGAGGGGCAAATATTTTAAGAACTCCTTGTTTGTTTTTTTTAGCCCAGTTCTCTCAGCAATTTGTTTGATATCTCTGTGAAAATTATTACAAAAGTTTTAAAGTACAGTTAATTTTACAATATCACAGAAGGCCCACTCTAAGATATGAGTTTTACTCATCAGGAACAAACTGGAAAACTAATTTTATGGAAAAAATAAAAAAACATTCCCCATAGTACCTATTAGAATTTTATAGGTATTTAGGAGGAGATTTTAGTTCTTTTCAGTCATAATAATGTTAGGGGATGCCAACAAAGTCTGAGAAAATTTGGTTGCACTTTTGGTTTGCCAAGGGACCTACCAGAACAGAAAAAGATTTAAGTTAAATTGACTGGCACGAAGCAATTAAAGTAATGTGAACAAATTTATAATTATAATTACACAAATATAAATTCCCTACCAAAGATTATAATTTCTGTAAAAAACTATAAATCTTAAAATGTTATAAATTCCCTACCATAGATTGTAATTTCTGTAAAAAACAATAAATCTTAAATGTTATTGAAATGATTTTTTCCTTAAAGACTGTTGAACTAATTAAGTTAATTGAATGAGTGAATGACCTTAACCATTCTGCTGCCCTATGTCTTTTGATTGAAGCATTTAGTCCATTTATATTTTAAGTGATTATTGATAGGTATATAGTTATGACTATGCTATTATTTATATTTATGTTCTTCCCTTCCCTCTTTTTCTCTTAAAGAAGTTCCTTTGACATTTCTTGTAACGTTGGCTTGCTGGTTATACATTACCGGTACTTTAGCTTTTTGTGGTCTGGAAAGCTTTTTATCTCTCTAATTTTAAATGATAGCCTTGCTGGGTAAAGTTGTCTTGGCTGTATGGGCTTTTGATTTTCATTACTTTGAATATTTTGTGCCCCTCCTGTTTGGCCTGCAAAGTTTCTGGTAAGAAATCAGTGGACAGTCTTATGGGAGTGCCCTTGTAGATAATAGTTTCCTTTTTCTCGGTGCTCTTAATATACATTTTTGTCTTTAAACTTTGCCATTTTAATTGTAATGTGTCTTGGTGTGAGCTACTTGGGTTCATCCTATTTGGGACTCTCTTCACTTTCTGGAGATATACAGGATGAACCAAAAGTAGGTGGGCAGTAAATGATAAGATTTATTTTATGGTGTTTGTGTTGTATTATATTAAATTTTATAACTAAATATATGTGTATGTAATCTCAAATATATCCTATCATTTACTGTTCACCTACCTTTGTTCACCCTGTATAAATATAATTTCCTTTACTGGGTTAGGAAAGTTTTCAGTCATTATTTCTTCAAACAAATTTTCAAGTCCTTGCTTTCCCTTTTCTCCTTCTGGTACCCCTGAAGTGAGTAATATTCACCAGTTAGTGCAGATTCAGATTTGGCTGAAGCTTGGGGCTCCTCACAAAACTCCAGAACACATAGGGGCCAGTTGCAGCCTGCTTTGAGATCTCAGATCCTTGAGAGCTGTCCAAAAAGAGACTTCAGTGTGGGTTGAGGCTAGTTGCCTTCCACTGAAAGTGCCTCCAATGGTGTGCAAGTCAATGCCCCCTGTTTGCTGCTGAAAGAGCCTCCTGTCATGCACAAGATAGGGCTCCTGAAAGTGCCTTCAGTGAGTTGGATAGAATGGGGTCCTAAAAAGTCACCATGCTGGCCAGTTTAGTAGCAGATGTGTCCTTGTTTGAGAGCTCAACACAGGACAAGTGAGACCCTCTTATCAGTTACATGGGATGAAGGCTCAATACAGTAATAATAGTGGCTGTCCCTCTTGCCCTCTCCCTGAAGCCACACAACTCAGACTTTGCCTGTAAGGCTCTAGTGCCCCCTGAGTTGCCATCACTCAGCCAGAGTCCAGGGTAAGTGTCTGCAAGCGAGAGAGTCTTTGTGAAGGCCCTTGAAGAGAATGTCTTGGTTTTCAGCAGCCTTCAGTCTCAGCAGATGGGTAGAATCCCTGATAATTTGAACAACCAGATGTTGTAGGAACTCCTCTTTCTGGCACTAAATGCTGGGCCTGGGAACTTGATGTGAGACTTGAGCCCCTTACTCCTCAGGGGGAATTTTCACTACCAAGATATACTTCCCAATGCTCAACCACCACACACAGGTGATAGGCTAGCCTATTCTATGTCTCAGCACTTCCTACTTGTCTTAATGTGACCTCTTCTTTATATCTTCATTTATAGGAGTTCTGTTTAGCTAGTCTTCAGGTTGTTCTCTAGGTTGATTGTTCTGTAATTTAGTTGTAATTTTAATGTGGTCACAGCAGGCAGCAAGCACATCATTTACCTAATTTTTCATCTTGTGCCTATATCACTTTTGTAAAGACAGAAGCTTCACATAAAAATTCACTGGAATAATGACAGCAGGATATAAGGTAAAGGAAATGTCTTTAGGGTCCATTAAGAATTCTACGTAGTGAATCAAAAGAAATTGCCGATATTTGATTCTTTTTGACCTACAAGAGAATGCAGTCTTATAGTTTAATCAAGTAGTAGGTCAGGATCAGGTGATTTCCTGAGAACTCTAATGGCTTTAGTCTTATAAATAAATCTCTGCTTCTATATCCTGATGTAAATATTACTCAGAAAGTCTCTTTGACTTTGTTTTCTTACATGTATTTTGCTTGCTGCTTTCTCTATCAACTCTCTCTCTCTCTCTCTCTCTCTCTCTCTCTCTCTCTCTATATATATATATATATATATATATATATATATATATGTATATATGCAATTTTCCAAATAGGGAATCTAACTTATTTATACATTTACCACTGCTGCTTCTGGGGCAGATATTTCTCAATAGATATTAAAGGGGAGGCCAGGATGGCTCAGTGGGTTAAGCGCTCACTTTGCAGCGCCGGGACCGGGGATCGAATCCCGGCCCCGGCCCGTGCGGAACCATGTGCTGAGCTGGGAGCTCCCCCAGTTCAGTTCTCTCTCTGTCTCTGTCTCTGTATCTCTCTCTTTCTCTGTCAAAAAGCAATAAAAATAAATAAATATTTAAAAAAAAAATAGATATTAAAAATTATTGAATTGCAAAATGTATTAAAATCTGCTCAGAATTGATATTTGATATTAGGTGTTTCAACTTAAAATTCTATAAATATTAAACAGACAATTTTTCCATTTTAGTCTAATTACACAGTCAGTAATCTTTGTATTTATGCCTACTTTTTTTATAATTTCATATTTTCAGGTTTTTTTTCAATGTCAGTGTACTGTAATAAATATGCTATAATTAACTATTAGTGCTGTAGAAACAAGACCCTGAATGCAAAATCAAAATTTCTAAAATAGCTGATGGTTTGTCAGTGAAAGTAATGATGCTTTACTAAACAAAACAATATGGCCCCTCATCACCTGACAACCTACCTAATTAATGAGAGCTCAGATTTATGACCAGTTCTCCAGCGTAGACATCCCTTTTCTCATCCTGTGTGAGTCTTGGGAATCCCATTTCTCAGTCTCTGTCTCATCCTCTCAGTCAGTTAGTATTCACCACAAGAAGCATTCATAATCACACAAGACTATATATTTTGTTTATAAGTGTGGTGTTGCAGAACATATATTGAAAAATACATGCCCAGTGGTGCCATGAAACACCAGAAGACATCCGCCTTTAAGCTATTCACTTATGGACCAAATTTGCTTAATGACCTAGTCATCAAAATAAAACTCAGTTGTTAAGTGAGGATTGCCCATACACATTTGCCTTTGAAACTTAGAGATCAAATGTATCCTTATAATTAATATCTTACAATGTGAAGTCTACTTTTTATTTCCTATATATTAATATTAATGTCAGGTAATACTTTGCCACTAGGTATATCTGAATCTCCTCTTTTCTTGTTACCATATGAAGAGAGCAAAAGTGAGTGCTGGGAATGATTTACTGATGTGGCTTTTACATTTTTTTCCTGTCTAATGTTAGGCTCTGCTCAAAATGCAATAAAAAAAAATAAAAGTTCAAAAATGAGATTGCAACATGAATAAGCCCAATCCAATTGATCCTGTTGCAAGGGAAACACACGTTCTTTAAAAATTCTGGAACCTGTGTTGAAATCCCTGAGAACCCCAGGTACCCAGAGCATGTGTCCTGAACTATAAAACAGAGATGTGGAGTCTTGCCACATTCTAATTTATAGACTTGTTGTGGTGACAAAAATAATATAATAATGGTGAAAGAACACTGTTAATAAATTGTTATGAAAATACACATATCTACTTAATAGTCATAGATGAGGCAACATTTAAAAAGACTAAATAACTAAATAATTATATATCATACACTATATTGAGAGGGCAATGATTAGAGTAGTATCTTCTGCATTTTCTAATTTTTAGCGTAAATAATTTGTTGCAATTTAGTTCAATTCTTTAGTACTACTTTTATGAAAAGAACTGTTTTTCACCTACTTGTATAGTAGAGTATTCACGTGACTACATACTATGCTATTATTAGATCATTTACTAGCTGTTTTACCCAAGTCATGTAAACATAATTCTCTAGATTTTACATGTTATCCTGATTTCCTAACTATTTTATCACTTCTTTTCCCTTACACTGTACTTTCTCCAACTTTTTATTGCTATTAAGTTTGATACACTGAATTTGGATATACTATTCAAATAATGACTAGGTCAATTATAACTCTGATATCCCCTCATAGTCTGGGTAGTACTCATTTTCAATATTTGAGACTTTATACTTGATAGTGACTTTAATTGTTAACCATTTATTGTTTCAAATGAATTATGATCATCTGCTATAACCCACTTCACAAAGTAGAAAAAGATATAAGCCTCATTTTGATGTAATTATACATTATTATTATTTTTCTTATATTGTTTTACTATGTAAATGCCTCATTATTTTGCCCTCAGTTTCATTTGGGGGCTGGAATGAATGGCTAGTAACATTATAAAATGTATAAAATGTTCTCATGTTTATTGATCACTTATGGTACATAAAATATATGAAGTAGAGGCTCAAATAGAATCACACTTGTTTTAATGATAATAACAAATCTTGTGATGAAAACATTAATACATTGATTTTGGGTTTTAGTAAAACGTAAGCACTTTTATTCCATTCAGGGGAACCTTCATCTTTTTTTTATAAGATTACTATTATTATCTTTCAATGCTCCTTTTTTTTTTTTTTTTTTTTGGCTACTAGGTTATCCACATATGTGGCAGATTGTAGATAATGAGTTAAGTATGCAAAAGGTGAATTTCAATATATGACTTATTCCATAAGTAAACCAAACTTATTTTATGTAATGAAAAGCAATGGTAAGTACCCCATATTTAATGTTTGTAATATGTTATGTAGAAATAATCAAATAAACTGCCTTAGTCAAATCATATAGCCCTGTCTTTTAATCCATAGCTTATTATTACAAGTGCATTGTGTGTTTTGGGAAAATAAATACAAATTTTTTTCAATAATATTTCAAAGAACATTCACTACAATAATATAATTCTCATAAAATTATCTGGAAATATTTTATCAGTTCTGATTCTATAAAGTTTAGCAAAATAGTAACAAAGTTCACATAAAGCAATTTTTGTTAAAGAATAATGGAAAATTCTTATAATGCATTTGACTATAAAATATCTACACAAACAATGATGAGGACATGTTTCCAGGAAATAAAATAAAAATACCAGTATAAAATAAGTAGTGTATGAGTATGTGCTATAGAAATGCTTTGATTATTCTAAGTATGTCTTCTGCGGTGTTAGACCTAATAGACATTTTTAGACCTTCCAGTTTCTTTTTGTTTTTTTGTTTTTAAGATTTATGTTATTGTTTTTGAGAGAAGTTGAAAGAGAGAGAGAAACAGAGGCAGAGACAGAGAAAGAAGGAGTGATGTACTAGAGCAGTCTCCATACTTGTACATCATTAGTTGTGACATGATTTGTTTCCACAAAAATGGACATGGGTCATATGGGGCAGGAACCAAACTGGAGGCCTACCACATGAAAGGTGTGAACTTTCATTACCATCCTGGTGGTTACCAGTTGCGTGCCGCAGTTCAGCATATGGGTATACGTGGGCCAGGGCTAGGTTTTGATTCCCAGACCTGTGGTGGCAATGCGAGTACTCAGCCTGTTGAGCTATCCCCACATCCTCTAGACCGGGGGTGGCGAACCTATGGCACGCGTGCCCAAAGTGGCACTCAGAGAAATTATTTCGGCACGCGGAGCTGTGAATACCATTTAAAAAAATATTGTTTATGCTCTCATAGACATAAAAATAATCAATACCTCTATCTCACTCGATGGGTTGGCACACAAGTCGAGTGAGTATACTCTTATTTCATAAACTTTGGCACTCATTCGCCAAAAGGTTCACCACCCCTGCTCTAGACCTTTCAGTTTTAAGTAACACAATTAAGAAAAATGTTCCTACCTTCTCCTCCAAAGGTTTTAATAATATTAAGAGACCTCTGTACCTCCAAACCATGATAGTTTAGAAAAAATGGCCAAATTAAATGAAGATTAAGTATAGTTATTGAAAATGCCCACATGACAATGTTGAACTTCACCTGAGTCCTAAAAACATCAATGTTCAGTAAATCCCCTCTATAATTTTGCGTCTGAAAAACTGACCTACTTCAAAGAACCACATGATTTACTGAGACTTGCTGTCCATTCTTTCCCACAAATTTCATAAGACCTGGGAATGACACTAATTTAACCTACGAAAAAGATAAACACAGATTTTTGACCTATTGACCGAACCTAACCAGACCAGACACATTGTCTTTCATCTTGCCATTTTTTGTTGTCTCAGGAATAATTAACTGAACTATTTGTCCCTCTAAAATAGCTAGACAATGAGGTACATATTTCTTGTTTCACTGACTGACTGGGACATCTTCAATCACAAAATCAATCCTAACTTGAAATTATTCCGACTATTACCGGTCTACTATTCCTTATAAAAGTATAGGCAATATAATCCTGCCAAGGCACTATCATGATCAAATGTAGGGTGCTGTTCCTAATGTAATTGCATGAATAAAATCAGTTTTTTTATTCTGTTTTCTTTATTGAAAGAGGAAACATTCTAATACATATATTTTATCAAAAGAAGGCAGAGGGCATTTCTGTGCATGGCATTCAAGAACAGAGTCTCTGCAGCGATTATACCTGGATGGCAAATACCATCTAAAACACTTAAGCTTCGAAACTTCAGCTAATATAGTGACATTTTTTTATCTTAATGGCCTCAAGTTAAGATGGACATGAGTGTATTACTTATTTTATAGTGTCATTGAGAAAATTAAATATGTGTATATTCACTTAGAACTATACACATCAGTTAGTGAGGATTTTTAGAATGTTAGGTATTGTTATTACTATTACTACTTTTGGATGTTAGCTATTATTATTATTGATTTGATTTCTTTCCCAAATAAATTGCACAATGTGGGGAAATAAAACAATACTCAGTTTGGAAAATGAGATAGAATTGTGTGGTCTAGAAGAGGAGCATTTTTAGATGCAGTTTGGAATGAAAGTATGGGTGTAAATTAAGATTTGATCGGAAAATCAATATATGCAAGTTGGAGCAAATAATCAGGATAGGCTAGAGAATAAGTCTTCTGAATTGTGAGTATAGCTCTCAGTTATAAGTACTAGGAATTAACTTACTCATAATATGCAATGCATACAAATTATTACAAAAGCAATTTCTGCTTCCTTCAAAGATCTTGGCTTAACTCTTTATGAACCTCATGGAAATAACTGGTCCAAGAAATAATATTATAAAAATATGAACAATAATCATAAAGTAAATATATTACTTGTTTATTTATCTGTTTATTCATTCAACCAACATTTTGTTAGAACTCACTAGTGCCAGGCATTTATTTATTTTTGATGCACTGATAATCAAAAAGAAAAGAAACAGGAAAAATAGAGAACCCTTTCAAATAGGTGTGAGAATACACACACACACACACACCAATGTTTACTCAGTTCTTATAGTAATTTTAATGTTATGAAGAAATGTTTAAACATTTTCTTCTATATTAAAAAAATTCATTATTACTAATATACAATGAAATATTGTTTTATTAAATACATAAAATATATATACTATATATTATATAATATATATTATACATATATATTTAATGATTTGCCAATATTCAGAGCAACAGTATGAGACTTTTTGTAGCACATTTAAGATTAAATGTAGTAGTAAAAGCATCTCTATAATTAGATTATAGTCAAATTGACATACCTAGAACCCTATATTTACCAGTTAGAGGCCATATTCCTAGAATCTGAGAGCTTCAATGTTACCTATAAAATGAGACATAATATGTACCTTGTAAATTCAATATAACTTTAAATATATATAAAATAACTTATATAAAGCCTTGAGCATTATTGAGCATCGAGTCAGAAATCATTTTGTAAATTTATTTTTTGACTGACTTTTTTTAAAATATTTATTTTATTGTTTTTGACAGAGACAGAACAGAGAGAGACAGAGAGAATGGGGAGGGCCCAGAGCAGTCTCCATAGTTGTACGTCATCAGTTTTCAACATGGCTTCATTCTGCACAGGTGGGCGAGGGCGTGCAGGGCGGGAACTAGGCCAGGGGCCTCCCACGTGGGAGGCATGCCCCCTAGAGCCAGAGGCTGATCCAGGGGTGGTGAGAACTGAATAGAAGGCCTTCCACATGGGAATCAAACCCGGTTCAGCATACGGGTCCACATGGGCTAGGGCTATAATTTGATCCTTGTTCCCCAGCACTGCAAAGCATGAGTTCAATTTGCTGAGCCATTCCCAGCTTTCCCTATTTTTGAGCTTTCTAGTTCTCCTACAATAAAATTTAGTGTACTAATTTGTGCCACTAGGTTCCTCATCATCAAAGACTTTCTCATCTCTCCAGACCATTGCGTGTTTTTAGCATTTTTCAGGCACTTACAGTTTCTTGAACAGGGCATGCTGTCATCTACTTCTAGCATGTTTGCACGTGCCTCTTCTGGTATTTGTCACTCTGCTCACCTACATGATATATTTCAGCTTTTAACTTCTCAAGTAAGTCTCATATATACTTTTTTTTGTTCATTGGTGTATTTATATATCACACAGTGGCAGTTCTTTTTTGCCAAGTGCTGCATTAGAATCTCAGGATACAGTAATAAACAAAGAAGAAGGACCTTCTCGTCACAGAACTTATGATTTAGTGGGTGGAAACACATATATGTGCACATGTACACACATATACACATACAATCCTGTAACATAAAACCTACTGATGATGAGATCTATGATAAAAATGGAGATACAGGTTATGAGGCAGTGTGGATTTAACAGAGTAAGATAAAGCCGTGAGAGAAAAGAAATAAAGTCACAGACAAGGAGCATTTATTGTACAAACTAGTAGGACAAACTGAGAAATTTACATTTTATTTCTGAAAGCCTTTGGAGGATTTGGAACAGGAGAGTAGCATGTTCGGATTGGCTTAAAAATATCCTGAGACTTGCTGAATGGAGAAAATTTTACAGGGTAGCAAGAAAAGAATAGACCAAGTGATCAAGGTAAGAGAAGATAATGACTTCTGTAATGTCATAGTAATGTAACTGGGCAATGTAACTGTTAGTGAAGTATTTTGAAGAGAAATTGAGTCCAACTTTCTGATTAAATTTGACTGAGAGACAAGAGAGTAAGGCTGACATACAAACATGTTGGTGGTTGGTACTGCCATTTACTAAGATGAGATGACAGAGGAGAAAATGGGAGAAAAAAATCAGAATATTTTTAGCACATGTAACATTGGAGATACCTGGTAGCTTCACTTTCCAAATGAAAATTTCACTTAGTGGCACTCAAAAAGAAATATTCCACAGAAGTTGTTGGCATACTGGTGATATTTAAACCATGGGGCCAACAAGTATATAAAAAAGAGAAAAGGGTGGGACCTGAGCCCTGAGTAGCTCAATATTTTATCAGTAAAGAAAAGGAAGAGGGTACAAAGGAAACAGAAGGAGTAACCAAATAAGTAGCAGAGGGACCAACAGAATAAGTTATCCCAGAAACATAGTGAAATTTTTTATATTAGTAAGAGTACAATCTAAGGTATTATAAAACAAAAGTCTGAACACATTGGATTAAACAGGAATCTATTCTTTATCATGTACAGTAGACCCTTAGTTAAGATACGTCAGATAAATGTAATATTATTTCTTTGACTTTTTTTTTTTTGCCAGTTGTTTGAGTGTCAGTTGCTTGAGTGTCAGTTGGTTAATGGAGAGTCTACTGTATTAGTTTAGAGGTTCACAGTTCAGGCTTGTAGGGCAGTTTTGTCATTCATCATCTCTGGTTTCTGTATTTGGGTCCATACGTCCACTCCTGCTCTAATCATCTCCCAGAGGGAAAAAAGGAAGAAGGTGGCAAAGGGACTTCACTTGTGTTTCTTTTAAGGCTATGGCCCAGGAAAGGTATATATGATTTTTGCATACATCCTAATGGCAAGTTCCTAGTATCTTGGTCCTGCCTAGCTGCTACAAAACTTGAAAGTGCCATTTTTAAGGAAATGTCATTGTGTTCAGCTAAAACTTTACTACAACAGACAAAGGAAAACACTGGTAATATAATGATTAATAATTTTTTCCACCCAGATATTGTATATAGCTGGGCACTGATTGTGTATAATGTTGTTATGAGGTCAAGTAATTTTAGGACAGGGAAGTAATTATTGAATTTGCCAAAATAGAGCTAACTAGTGAAATTGACTCATTTGTTTTCAGTGGAATATTGGGAACATGAGTCTGATTGCAACGGTTTCAAAAGTAATTGTTGGATTGGTAGTAGAGAAGGTAAATATGAAATAATAGTCTTATTAGCTTTTCAGAAGAGGTGGATATAGCACTGGTCTCCAGTCAAATTCACATCTAAGAAATGAAATAAGCAAAGAAATCACAGACAGAAAAGGTTATTCAACACATAGATTAGCCAATAGAAAAAAAAGAAAATCCTTGGTATACTTTTGGTAACATAAAACATTGTTAAAAGTGTTGAATTTGTCCTAATTTATTCCAAAATGAAAGGAAAATATGCTTATGAAGAATCAGCATGACTAATGCAAGGACAAACAAAAGAAGGCAACGTTTAAGAAAATACATTAATAAGAATATATTTTAAAGTTATACAAACTCTGTACTAAACTCTATAGAATCAGAATTATTGAAAAGAATACCAATACTAGTTTGTTACCTTGATTGTGAATTTTAACAACAAAAGGAAGCATAAAGATAGAAACAATTTAATAGCTTTCACTTATTTACAGAAATATACAACATGTGTGACCAGATGACTTGAATATATCCTAGAAGAGTTGGAAAGATTCCAAGGCAATTTAAAACAAGGAAAAGGAGTATTAGGGACCCCATAAATGACCTAAACATACCGTATTTATAGCCCCATGGTTCAATGATAAACAAACGAAGGTGCTCAAAGATTTGCCTGTTAGTATATTACTTTAGCTGATATTTTGTATTCAATTTTATTAAATTATTGGGATGACTATGGTTAGTAAAATTATATAAGTTTCCAGTGTACAATTCTATATTATACATTGCATTGTGTGTTTACCACCCATAGTCAATGCTCCTTTTATCACCATGTATTTGACCCCTTTCACCCTCTTCTACCACTCACCTTTTTCTTACCCTTTAGTTTGGACAACTAAACTGTTGTTTGTGTCTGAGTTTTTGTTTGTTTGTTGCTTTCAGTTTTCTATGCCAAATATGAGCGAAGTCATATGGTTCTTGATTTTTCTATTAGACTTATCTTGCTTAGCATGATAATCTTAAGATCCATCTATATTGTGGCAAATGTCAGTATTTATTTCATCCTTTCTTATGGATGAGTAATATTCCATTATTTTGATGGAAAGTCAAAGAACAGGGGAACACTGAAAGTTAAAATAACAAAGGCAGTTTCTTCAATAATAAATAAGTCTAAGAGTTATAGAACATCCTATATTGAATCTTAGATATGCATACTCAGGTGAGGAGTAAGATAACTAATGTGTGCAGCAATTCCAAATTAGGTAAAGGCTAATATTAAAAATGTGTCTGATTTTGCACCTCTCATTTTTTTTCCTTCAATTCGGTATTGAGAGATTGAGAATTTGTATCTTGATAAAACAATTTTTAAAAATATGGTTCTTTTTACTTCAAAATTAATTTTTGTTTTATTGCATCCCTCTGCCTTCAAAAGATATGTGTGGTTCCCATTCTGTGAAATTATCAGTTACCATAAAACACAATGTAAAATGTCAACATAATTATTCACAGATAAAACATCAAATTGAAATTAGGAAGGAACTATTTCCTTTGTAATCTGTTCTTCATTCATAAATATTTTTGAACTAACATGTCCATCTAACTTTCTCAAACACTACTGCTTTTGTAAATGGATTAATTGGTGTAAAAGTAGTACAATATCCAATGAGCTATTTCATATATTTGACCAAAATAAAAATGTGGTTGTTTTGAAAACTTTACCTTTTGGCTTGTAACTTTTTATGGTGGAATTTAAAAAATTATGTCAAATTAAAAATGAGATGCTTATGAGTATCAGAATAGCAGAAGCCAAACATGAAGAAAACATTTCATTTGCTCCAGAAACACTGTTCCATGGTTATGGCAATACGTCTGTATTCACAAAAGTTTACCTTCTTTCTAATAGCAATAGTTAATTCCTCCTGGTAACAAAAATAGCCTACTCGATTCTGTCTTTTATCCCAAAAGATTAGTTTAATGTACATATGATGTACAGTAATAAATAAGCTAAGCTCTGCTCCCACCTGAATGCTTGATGTTACTCAGGAAAGCTATGCATAAGTCTAGGTGTTCCTGACAACTCCCAGCTTTCAAGTGTCTAGATGAGAAGTCACAGGGCACTTGGAGTTTTGAGGTTGAGGCAAGTTCAATCAAAATATGTTGGAGCAATCCTGAGTATAAATATGAAAAACAGCAGAGCATGCGAATTGCAGTATGGACAATTTTAACAAAGGGATTCTCTTCTGCCTCCCTGTTTTGAATGAATATATCTAAATTGTAAGAAGCACGAATCCAAACTATAAGAACCAATTATTATCCACACACACACACACACACGTATGCACACAAGCACGAATGCATGTGTGCACCCTGATTCACACTTGTGAAAGAGAAATAGCAAAGGTAAGATCTTTATTTTCAAGCTTGTGAGATATATGCTATATATATGCTAAATACATGCTGTTGAACTCTATTGAATTATTATGTAACGTCATCATTAAAAAAAAAAAATCCCAAACAGTCCAGCCAATGGTTGTAAATTAGTTACCACTTACAGAACAATCTTTACGCAGAATTTCTTACTCAATGACAAATTGTCAAATACTTTTAGCTTCTCGTTTTCACAGTTAAGAAAAAATGTCGGATAGATTAAGGGGGCGGGGTGCCTGATTTTTAAGCAGCTCTTACAATTCTGGAATTAATAATATCACATTTTTTCCAATTTCATAGATATGTTGGGAAATTAGTCTTCCTGGAGATTAAAAAATATATATTTCTAATAATCCCATTTTATTACCTATTCTTTAATATGTAATTTTCTACAAATAGAGACTAGTTCTTGGGGAAAAAAAAGACCATACTAAGTCACATATTTTATAAATATCAACATTATTGTGGAATTTTAATATCAGTGATTAAGGAAATAAATATGACAAAGCTATATTCCTGAGGTAACAATTTGTAAAGATGTCTGTAAGCCTTGAAATGTAGTCTTTTAGACAGCATGGAAGCAAATATGTGTTTCCTAAAACAGAATTTTCTAATTAAAATAATTACCTAACACATTTATTAAAATGATGACTTATGATCCAGATCTAGAGAATCAGAATGTTCTAAAAAAAGACTTAGGAATTCATATTTTAATAAATAAGCTAAGTGATTCCTATAAAAGTTTTTGAAACTTTTAAAAAGTTGTATTACAGAAGTTTAGGAGAAACAGTATTAATATAGTTCATAAACTACTAAGGGTAAAGTAATAAAATTAAGTATATGAATACTTTTGTTCTAAATAAAAATACTATAGTCTAAAATGTATTATTGCTAAATTTTCACAAATGCATACACCTGTGTAATACTTAAAGCTACCAAGATGTAAAATACCATTATCATCCCAGAAGTTTTTCTAATGCTCTTTAGAATCTTCTATAATCATGCCCCAAATGCATGGAAGCAATGGCTATTTTGAATAATTTCTACCATGGATGAGATTTACTTTTTCCTTAATGTCCTAATAATGGAATCACACAATATTCCTCTTTTGTTTAAGGTTTCTGTCACTCAGCATAAGGATTTGGAAATTAACCCTTGATGTTGCATGTACCAGTATTTTTAAATTTCTGTGCAGTGGTCTATTTTATTAATATACCAAAGCATATTTATTTATTTTCCTATTGATAGACAAATGGAGCATTTCCATTTTGTTACATTATAAATAAAGCTCCTATGAGTATTCTTGTGTAAGCATTTTGTGAGTACATGTTTTCATTTTTTCTTGGCTAAGTACTTAGGATTGGAATGGCAGGGTCATAGGGTGAGTATAGTTTTAATTTCATAAGAAACTTTCAGACATTTCAAAGTAAATGTAACATTTTGCACTGTGACCAATAATATGAAAGCTCCAGTTCTTCCACAACCTTCCATCATTTGGTGGTTCAGACTTTTATGCCTTTGATTTGTAGTATCTCAGTGAAAAATAATGTTGAGAACATGTTCATGTGCTTAATGATCCTTTAGAAATCTTGTCTAGTGAATTGTCTATGTAAAGTATGCCCATTTTTATTGACTTGTTTTCTTTGAGTGAACTCTGGCCTATGGTGTGTCCTATGTACTTAGAAAGACTATGCAATTATGAATAATACATATTTACATGGAAATAATACAGAGTATCTGTGCTCTCTTGTTCTTCAATCCTTCAGTATGTTTCCAAACACAGAGATATATCAAGTATAATGACAACCTCTCTAAAAGCAGAAAAGAAAGTTAATAACTGTTAAAAAAAAAAAAAAAAAAAAGGCTTTTTGCCTGATGCCTGAAATCCAAGTTGACTATGAGAATATGACAATCTCATTGTTTAGGTCAGGCTGAGCAGACTTGCCTTTTTAAGATTATTTTATTGTTCTTGACAGAGACAGAGACAGGCAGAGACAGAGAGAAGGGGGAGGACCCAGAGCAGTCTCCTAGTTGTACATCATCAATTTTTTTCAACATGGTTTTGTTTCACACAGGTGGACAGGGGCCAAGTGTGGCAGGAAGTGAGCCAGGGGCCTCCCATATGGGAGGCATGCCCCCTTGAGCCAGGGACTGAACTGGGGGGCAAGAACTGAACTGGGATCCTCCCGCATGGGAAGCACACCCCAGTTCAGCATATGGGTCTGCACCGGCCTAGACTGGGATTCAATCCTCCATCCCTGGGGCTGCAAATTGAGCACTTAGCCCGCTGGGCCATCCCGGCTTCCCCAGACTTATACCTTTTTATGAGAAACAGAAAACAACAGTATTGTCCTGTTTCAAATGGTATATGTATGGTCAACCTAGTCTCATTGAGCTAAACTCAAGGTGTCCGTAGGCTGACCATATGTACCATTTGAAACAGGACAGTACCATTGTTTTCTGTCCCATTTAAAATGGCACATCTGGTCAGCCAGTTACAAAAGCTGAAGTTTCAAACTAAAGTTAATGTATATAAAAGTAGGAAAGCAAGACACTGTCAGCCATATGGTAAATCCCAGAGCTATAAGGGAGAATAGATAAGGAAGTTACCTCTAGCAACTATTTTTTCAAATATTTTTCTGCAACTTTCCTTCTGAGTCTCCAAATACCATTTTTTAGGGTGTTTCATAGAATTCTATGTGTCATGAAATCGTACAACTTAGGTTTTCAGTGTTTTATCCTTATGAGCTTTGTTTTTGATAGCTTATATTGCTATATCTTAAAGGTCACTGACATTCTTTAGTCATTTCTCAATTATTGTGAATTTTATCCTAATGTATAGATTGCATTTTCTACTTTTTTCACCTGTAGTAAAGTTGTAGTTTATGTAAAAAGTTATATGATTTTTCTGTGATTGGTACATCACTTGTAATCAACTTGACTGTTTTGAGGCTGTGTTTAAGCTTTATTATGAAAATCCATTGTAGCCTTTATCCTATTGCTAGATTTTCTGTGCTATTCTGGCCTGACTTTTCTGGGATATGTATTGAGTTAAAGGTGGTCAACAATAATTCTACAGAGAGAATGATTAGAACTTAGCATTATAAAATAAATTTTTTAATTTAAAATTATTTGAGAGCTGACTCTAGGTGGTGAGCACATAATACAATGCATAGACAATGTAATGTAGAATTGTGAACCTGGAATCTAGGTAATTTTTATCAACCAATGTCTTCCCAATAAATTTAACAATAAAAAAAGACAAAATTAAAAAACAAAATTTCTGTGTATTATTATAATTTAATATGAATTTATCACATTTTAAAAACAGGTAAACTTACGCATCATTCAACTAGAACTTGTTTTTCAACATAAATAAATTAACCTTTCTAATATTTTTGAGTACAGTTAATCAAAACTTCACTTCAGTTGGATAAATTTTGATGATTTGCATGTCTCCAGGCAATCATACATTTGTTTTATGAAGTCACATGTAGATTGTTTTTCTTTAAAATAACCTGTTTTTCTAATATTACTTACATATTTATATCTTTTTTTCTTAAGTTGCTGAGAGCTTATAAATTTTATTAGCTAATAAAACAGTGACTAAGGATATTTTATTTATATATGGTTTCTTTTTCTGTTGGTTAACTAAACTGAAAAGATAACTCCACATTTTTTGCAACTTTTTTCTTTTTTCTTTAATGAATTTGTAGATAACTATAAACTTTACATCCTAATGCATGTACTTTATTTTATATTGATTAGTATAAAGTGTGTTTCTTTTCATTGTTTTCTAGATAGTTCAATTTTTTTTTTAAGATACTTTTTATTTATTTATTTATTTATTTATTGGTTTTGACAGAGAGAGAGAGATACAGAGACAGAGTGAGAACTGAACTGGGGGAACTTCTCAGTTCAGCATGTGGGTCCGCACAGACCGGGGCCGGGACTCGATCCTCGGTCCCCGGTGCTGCAAAGTGAGTGCTTAACCCACTGAGCCATACGGCTTCCCCTAGTTTAAATTTTTACTTTTACTTTTACTTTTTACCTTTGATTCTACAATCATCGAGGTTTATTTTTCCAAATTGTCAAATAGTTAAACTGTTTCTCATCACCCTTTTTATTAATCATACCTAACTTTATTTGATTCTAATATGAGGAAGGAGCCTATGAAATTTTAGGATTCTAACTTTTCCTTAGGGCAGCAAATTGAGAGTTTTACTTACAGCTTATACTAGTAGATGTTTATAGTTTATTATATAATGCATATAGAGATATATGTATATAGTCTATTTGAAAAAGTTAATTTTCTCATTTTCCTCTCTCCTTTATTTATTTATTTATTTATTTATTATTTTTTTTATATCTTTTTATATTTATAGAGAGTAATTATTTTATCTTCAGTGAATATTTCTATTTTACTTTTGACAGATAGAGAGAGAGAGACAGAGACAGAGATAGCCAGAGAACCGAACTGTGGGAACTCCCCAGTTCAGCATATGGGTCCTGCCTGGGCTGGAGCCGGGATTCGATCCTCGGTCCTGGTGGCCTCAAAGCGAGCGCTCAACCCGCTGAGCCGTCCCGGCTTTCCCCTCCTCTCTCCTTTATATCCCTCCATTTTTCTCTCCTAATTTCTATATGACATTGTTAATTTATTTTAATGTGATATCAAAGAGTTTCATGTTTGTGATGACTGTATCTTCTCAATTGTACTCCACTGGATCTTTATTCTCAATTTTCAATATATCTAATATGAATATTTCTGTATTTGTATACATTTTGTTTTCATTTGCTTGTATTTCTACTACAAATTATTTTCAGTCTTACTTGGTCTAAGCATGTCACTGTTTTGGAAATAATATTTAATTGATTTGTTTTATGGTAACCCAATTTGAAACTTCATTATGAAAAGAGAATTAAATCAATCCACATTTTATATAATGTTAGATATGAAATGTTATCAGATATTGCTATTTAATCTATGATTACCTTTGCATTCATTTGTCTTCCATTATTTGTATTTGTTTTTTTCTTATTTCTTATGTTACTTTTTCATAACATTCCTTTCTGTCCTTTACCATGTTAATTAAGATGCTGTAATGTATTTTAAATTTTATTGATGGTTTCATTCTCTTTCCCTGCTACTTTCCACTGTGCTTTCCCGCTTCCAATAATTTCACCTAGTTTTGCTTTCTTTCTCTCTTCTGTATACCTCTTCCTTTTACTTCACAATCTTTCATGAAATTTTAAAAAACGTTTTACTTACCCCTTCTCACAGACACCAGGTTTTGCTAAATTTTTTAATTAATTTTAGATTGTCTATTACTATGATGTCACTCAGTATAACTCTTCTCTTTCATGACATCTCCTTGAGCATTTTTGTATTACAGTTAGCAACTAGTTCTTCCTATTATTTTCTAGTATTCTAAGGATTCTATTTTGCTTAATGTGCAAGGTGATTAAAACTATTTTTTGAGTGTTTTCCTTATATGTAGTGCTAGTATGACATCTCTAAATTATTGCATATTTGCATGGATTTTTCTTTTCTCTTGACCATAGCTAGATAACTTTGTGGATTATTGAATAATTTGGTTACTATCTTTCTTCTCAGTCATCTGTAAATATCACTTAATAATTGTCAAAACTATAACGCAAGACAGTATTATATATTTTACAAGTTACTAACAATAATTTTTTATGCTTAAGAGCATATGGGTATTCTTCTTTTTGTAATTAGACTTCAGTAATCTTACCAGGAGATGCTGGGGTTAGTGTTTTATTTGATTTTAATTTTTCTCCTCATCAGTTCATCCTGAATTATCTACTCTTTCAATCTTAGATTTAGTTGTTTTTGTTTGTTTGGTTTTTAATTTAGGGAATCGTTCCTCAGTAATTTTTAACTCCTACTCTTCTTAATAAGTTATCCTTTATTTCCCCTTGAACTTTTAGATACATTAGCTGTTCTATATATATTTTCTTTCCATCAACATTTTTTTCCCACTTGACAGAGGGGCTGCAGCCCTTATACCACTTCCTGATTGGGGATTATCCTAGAAAGTAAGTGGAATTAGTACAAAAGCTAAGGGAGGAGCTTACAGGTGGAAGTTGTCAGCTAATCAAGAAATCTGATTCACACAACTCTGTGCCCACCACAAAAATAGTAAAGAAAATCATCTTTAAGTTTATTCTGTTTGTGTAAAGAAACTTAAAATAGTATATCAATAACAGAATAAGATAGCATTGTTTAAATAAAGATGATAAAGAAAAATTAGAATAAACAGATAAAAGGAGACAGAAATGCAGCTGTGAATGGTATACACTTTGTACATGAGAGGTCAGATTCTTTTAATCAAAGCTTCCTAACAACAAACTGAAACTATGAAATTAGAACATTTAGAAAACTCACAATATCCAAAAAATTAAGACTTTATAATTACTTACATGGATCACAACTTTTTTTGGTGCTATGATCAGCCCCAAATTTTTCCCCAGTATATTTATTAGAGTGGTAGGCTGATTACAGAAGAAGATTGATTGTAATTTTACCAAACCAGTGGTGAAATTGTCATTTTGTTTAATTATTTAATTTTGCCTTTGATATTATTTAACCTAGATTCAATGACAACCCCAAAACTAGAAGTGTTCAGAAAGAAATCACTTCAAGGGAAGTGTTTGTTTTCTGGTCCAATAAGCAGGAAAAGAACCATTAGTCAGTAACAGTGATAAAAGAAGAAAAAGTATGAAACACATAAAAAACATTGAAGAAATAATACTTGGAATCTTCTCAGTACAGTGAAAGTCATAAACTTATAGATTTAAGAAGCTGAGAAAACTTCAAACAAGTAAAAATCAAGGAAGTCCACATCACCTACATAATAATCAAAGTGTTGAAAACTAAAGACAAAAAGCATGCTTGACAACAGCTAGAGAAACATCTAAACATTATGTATAGGATAACAATGACTTAAATGACTGAGGATTTTTTATAAAAAACAAACAAACCAAAAGCCATGAAGGGCAGAATGAAATTGGCATTATTATTATTTTTTTTTTTTTAATTTATAAGAGTGGACAGAAAGACTGTTGATTAAGATAGAATTTAATTCCAAGGAAAATATATTTCAGGATTAAAAGTTAAGTAAGGGAAATATCTCATTAAGGAAAACTAAGGGAATATATAGCTTGTAGGTTTCATCTATAAGAAATCTAAAGGACTATTACTTAAGCAGAAGAGAATTGAAGCCAGAGGGAACCAGGTAATATGCAAAATGAAGGAAGGCAAAAGTAAATGATTAATATATGGGTAAATATCACAAACGGTTCTTCTCATCTTATTGTCTTTAAATATATGCTTGATAGTCAAAAGAATAATTATAATACAGTCTGTACAAATTAGAAGGAATAAAACTGCCCCTGTCTGTAGATTATAGGATTGTCTACCTCAAAAACTCCATGTTACCTACAAAGAATCTTCCAGAACTAGTAAGTGAGGCTTGTGAGGTAACAAGATTCAAAGTACCCCAAACTAAACCTCATACAGTACGATTAACTCTAAATTGATTACAGGGCTAAATTAAAAATATAACATTTTAACTTTAAAATTTTTAATGTAAAATATGTTATTAGAAAAAACTAAGAAAAATTATAAGATAGGGTTATTATGCAAAGAATTCTTAAGTATGGCACAAAAAGCACAATCCTTAAAAAAGTAAACTTTTCATTTGTGAAAAATATATTTTTAAAAATGAGCACATACCCTGAGGAAATATTTTCAAATCACATATTTGATAAAGAACATGTATTCAAGTATATATAAAGAATTTTGAAATTTAAATAGTTAGAAAACAACCCAATATACCAATGGGCAAAAGACTCGAGCAGATACTTCACCAGAGAGAAAATAAGAATGCCATACAAACTTCTGGAAATTAAAATAATGATAATATACTAAAATATGCTCACTTAAATGGATAAAATAAAAACAATAACAATTAAATTGTTAATATTAAGTCCTGGCAAAGATGTAGAACAACATGATCTCCCATCTAGATCTGAGTAGGAATAGAATATGGTATAGAACCTAACAAGAGTGTGGCAGTTTTCTTAGAAGGTTAAACATCAACTTAGTCTATAACTCCAGCAATATTATTCTTGTATTTACTCAAAGGATATAAAAACTCAAGTTTACACACATACCTGTATACAAATGTTAATGGTAGTTTTATTTATAATAGCCCCAAACTTAAGACTCACGTGTCTTTTCCTGAGTGAATCAATAAAATGTTGAACATTCATATAATGAAACACAGAATTCATTTGGTAAATGGAAGAAACCAGTCTCGGTGGCTATATAGGATCAAGATTCAATTTATGTGACATGCTGGAGAAGGTAGAGTAACGGGGGTTGAGAGTAGTGTCTGATTGCCAGGGGTTGGAAGGGATTATATTACTACAAATGGACAAATAGCACAAGAGAGATTTTTTTTTTTTTAATGGGATGTTAAAACTATTACATATCCTGATTACACTAGTGCTTGCACACATCTATACATGTGTTAAATCTGTGGAATTGTACACCAAATGAAAGGCCATGTTACTGTATGTTAATTTAAACATATCTAAAAAATGTTAGTGAGTTCCAGTGAAGTCTAGAAGACCCTCCTCAACCCAGTCCTAACACTGGAGTATCTGCCTTTGCTCGTTTTTGGGTTTTTTTTTTAATTGATCTACTCACAGCTATGATCAGAGCTTTCTAACCAAGATCAAGATCCAGCACAGGCAGCTGTAATTACCACCCCACTATTGTCACCTCCCACTTTTTACTAATCGCTTCTTTTTCCTTCAGTACCTCTACAAAATCTCATCTTTTCTTTTTTTCAATGTCATTCTCTCTACTCCTCTCCTTTTAATTATGTGACAGTGCTTATTTGTGCATTTTAGGAAACAATTGTTTAGGGAGTGACAGAAGTAATGTATTAGTCTACATTTTCTTATAATATTCCCAACTTGATAGTTTTTTATTGCCCAAATATAAAAACTGGTAGTGGAAGTTAGACTCTGGAACTGATATTTTAACTCAGATAGTCTCTAACTATTAATATTAAAAAACAAGTTATTTAACAGTACCATAATATGAAATTGATTAATTTTTTGAATACATACTAAGCTTCATGATTCTTAATTAAAATATAATAAATATTGTTTAATTTCAAGTGAGCAAGTGCTTCTCATTAAAATATAATTAATACTTCTTTTATCAATGATTTAACTTATATTAAATACTTTCTATAATGAAACAAATATAGATGATATCTCTAGATTTTTTTGTTAAAATTGTTATAAAGTTAAACCTAAGTTGAGGTTAGCAAGAGATTATTATTTTCACTTCATTTCAAAGGGAGGTGTTTTATAGCAACCTGAGTTATTAAATACATTTTCACTATACAAAAAGTCTACCAATCATTACTGTCACAATTTTCATAAAAACATAATTATATATAACTGTGAGCAGCAGTACATATTTAATTTTCAAAACATTTGTTGTTTAATTGAAATTGACATCTGTTTTTACTCTTGTTTTAGCATTGAAGAAATGAAGGTTGATTGACTAGAGAAAGATCAATTAATAAATGATGATTAAAAGAGATGTTACCATTCATATTTAATAACATATCCTCTTCATTCAATGTATTCAATTATAATGCTACTTTTCATTTATATTTGTTAATGTCACTACTGTTAAATTTATAGTTATGGTTTTATTTCATTGTCTGCTATCTCAAAAATTTTATTAATAGTGTTTCACTACTTGCTGTTATGCTGAAGTGTTTAGTAAACGAAACAGTAAACAGTGGGTATTGAGATATCTTTTTGTGTGTATTTGCTATTTTAACTATTATTTACATTAAAGCTGGGTTGTTAAATCTTCTTGAGTTTTGCTTTGTCAAAATACTTTTAAATTGTCTAATCTGAAATCCATATAATAGACACAGAAACAATTATAGATATGTGTTTTATATGGTTAGTAGATATACATATCTTGCTACCTTTGCCCACTGAGAGGGCTTAGAAGCATGGTGGTACACATTAAGTACTAATACCTCAGTTTCTAAATATTATTTCTCAATAAAGAGAAATAAGATTTCTTGGATAAATAATTGATTCTAAGATTGAAGTTGAAAACACACAAGACAATCTTGAAACATTTTGCATTATCGAAGAGTAAGAAAGGCTGAAAAGGAACAGAATTATAAGAGTGTGTTAGAGGGATATGAGAGCCAACTGAAAGAGTTCACAATGACCAAGGCTAAAACAATTTTAACAACAAAATAATGATAATAGTTGGTTGTTAGTCAATGAATAAAATAAATAACTAAGGGGAAGCCAGGGTGGCTCAGTGGGTTAAGCACTCACTTTGCAGTGGCGAGGACCGAGGATCGAATCCCGGCCCCAGCCCGTGCAGAACCATATGCTGAACTGAGAGCTCCCCCAGTTCAATTCTCTCTCTGCATCTCTCTCTCGCTCTCCCTCAGTCTCTCTCTGTCAAAAATAAATAAATAAATAAAAATATATTTTAAAATAAATAAATAAATTAATTAATTAATTAAATAAATAAATAAGCCCGTGCTGATATGACTAAGTGATTAATTAAATTTAAAATACACAGAAAATCAATATTTTGTCTAGAGAATAATTCTAAATAATAAAGGTAGAAGGAGTGAAAACAACAGATTATCTTTAGAAAACCACAGTAATAATCACTGCATGCAAAATTTAGTGATGAGTGCTAATATTAGTGAAAGAAACTTTAAGAAGAATCAATATTTTTATGGCCTCAAGGCATCATTATTAATGATTGTGGTTTTAACTTATCCCCACAAATGATTTGGTATTCCTTCCTCTAAAGAAATGGAATTTAACTCTTTTTCTAGTGATACTAGACTTAGTAATTACTTTAAAGAAATAGAGTGTGGATAGTAAAAGGTATTATCTTTGCTGTAGAAAAATTGGGCACATAACAACTTGGAATGATTTAAGCTAACATTACCAGAAACAATTCATGTTGTATTATGTATACTCTGATATGATTTGATTAGGCCACTTCTCCTTTTTCTTTCTCCAAATCCTTAAATCCAGACCATCACGAGAAAACTTATTTGAAGAAATTAATCAAAATGTCTTATCAAAATTCTTTAAAAGTAATTTTAAAAAGAGAAAAAAGTGAGAAACTTGCAGAGATTGGAATAAACTTGATAAACTAAATACAATGTAGTATCCTGGATTTGATTCTGAGATAGAACAGTAACATTAGTAGAAAAATGGTTAAAATACAAATAAAATCTATAATTTCTTAATATTGTATCAAAATAAGTTTCTTGATTTTTATTTGTTACAATAGGGGAAATATGGTAAAGCATATATGAGAACTCTGCTATCTTCACCACTCTCTATACTTCTATAATTATTTCAAAATAAAAAAGGGGAATTCCAAGTGATCAATTAACAGAAAATGAAAATCAGACATGTTAGTAATCAGGAAAATGGAATGAAATGCTACACTGTGAACAGAAAAGATTGGCATGAAAGTAAAGAAGTTGGAGCTTATAAACACCAGCTAAAGTATAGGGACCAAAACGTTTTTTAAAACACTCCTAGCAAGAATTTAAATAAGTACAACTTCTTTGGAAAACCATTTGGCTTTATGTTGTAAATCAGAGCATATGCATATTTATGACCTAACAATTTTACTCTGAGGTAGACAGGCCAGGGAAATTCATACACCTGCACATCACAATAAATGTCAAGAATATAGCAGCATTTTAGTACTAGCCCAGATCTCAAAACAATCAAAATGTCTATCATAGTAGAACGGATACATTTTAAAATAACTATTCAATGAAATAACAAACATACAAGAATTAAATTTATTGAAGTCCAACCACATGTAAACATACATGCATATCATCAAAACAATATTGATTGAAAGATGAAAAAAAGACCCATAAAATATGCAATATAGTTACAATTATAAAAAGGTCAAAATATAATATTATATTACATAATTTTAGGGCATACACATAGGTAGTGTCTTAGTCCTGAGTCTTTTGGGGCTGCTGCAATAAAAATATCAGACTGGGTGACTTCAATACCAAACATTTGTTTCTCACGAACCTGGAGACTGGAAAGCCCACAGTTAAGGTGTTGACAGATTCAGGTCTGGTGACACCCTGCTTCCTGGTTGATGGACTGTGTCTTCATGCTGTGTCCTCACTGTGGAGGAAGGAGCAAGGGAATGCTTTAGGGTCTTCTTGTTGTTGTCCCTGCTATCGTTTGTTTGTTTATTCATTCATTCATTTATTCATATTGAAGTACAGTTGGTATAGAATACTAGTGCCAGATGTTCAATATAATGATTTGACATCTATATGTTTTATAATATGGTCACCCCACTAAATCCTTGGGGTCTCTTTCACAGGGCATTCATCTCATTCAGGAGGCTCTGTCCCCATGCACCTAATCACCTACCCAAAACCTCACCTTCTAGTCATATCACCTTGGGAGTTGCAGTTTCAGCATATGAATAGGGACAGAGAGAAGGGACAAAAACATTCAGCCTATATAGCAGGTAGTGAACACAAATAAAAACAAAGAAGTAACTCCCATCGAAGTCAGCATATGTGTTGCCAGTTGGATCCCTTGGACAGATACACTAAATAGTAAAAGTATTTGAAAATATGAAACTAAATCTCATAAAGGTTAACAGAGTAGTTGCTCCTGAGTATGGAGGGTACATTCAGGCAAAAACACACTAAGAACTTCTAGTGGGTGGTAAGTTTCTTTCCAAACTATGTGACAGTCACGTGGTCATTGGCTTCAGTTATTTGATGTGCTGCATCCATACAATTTTATATATTCTTGTTATATATTACTTGTCATATTAAAAAAAAAACATATAGAAATTCAGGTTAAAACTTCAAAATCTGGAATACTCCAAAAATAACATTTATAAAATTAATGAAGAGGAGAGAAAATTTAGTTAAGCAAAAGCTAACAAAATGCTTACTTTAAGTGTCACTTGAGTCTAAATTTGAAAATTTGGTATGGAATTGGATCTCTATGAATATGAAACACATTTTCTCTTATATTTTGCAATGTAGAATCTTAAATTTATTTGAAACTAGGAATAGCAGCTTGGCTCACCATACAGTCTGAATATTCAAAATTACTGCCAACCTGAGAGATTTGATATAATATATTCATCCAAGCTGATACACTAAAAAAGCAAACACCAATTACACTAAGCTGATACACTAAAAAAGCAAACACCAATTATTAGGACACAATAAAATCATAGGGGATGTAGAAGAAAAAGTAACACAATATTATAAGTTTCATTTCTACATCACTTCCAATAGATTATTATTCAGGCAAGTTATAATCCCAGAAAGATTATACCCTCTCTGTGGCTAAGTTCAATGGTCCAAGTAAAATATTTTAGTCCTTCATAGACTAGGTTATATCACTAAAAGGGAGGGCAGGGGCAGTCACTTAATAGATCTTTTCAAATCCTTAGATAGACTTAACTCCTTCAGTTGCCCATTGTGAAGCTTTATTATTATAATTTTCTTTCTTTCTTTCTTTCTTTCTCTTTCTTTCTTTCTTTCTTTCTTTCTCTCTTTCTCTCTTTCTCTCTTTCTCTTTCTCTCTCTCTCTCTCTCTCTCTCTCTCTCTCTCTCTCTCTCTCTCTCTCTCTCTCTCTTTCTTTCTTTCATCTACTGCCATTTCTTCACTGAACAATTAAACCCAGACCATGAAAAATTATACTGAATCCTTATTTTGGTGTTGTAAGATTTTCTCATACTATTTTTTGATACTATAGCTGCCGTTTCATAGATGTTTTTCCCCCCTAAACTTTCCTGTCACTATTAATCTTTACTCACAGTGTATAGTTTTCCAATTATGGCAAGCAGGGATGTAAGAACTTCTCAATACATATATTTATATCGCAACAGCTCTTTCCACACCATTTATGGTATCTAAAACAAAGAATATACGGATTGTGAACATTTCTTACAACACTCCTGGATTTTCATTTCACTTTGATGGATATTTGCCAAGTAACTCCTCTCTCCACTGGATATTTGCTTTAATTTAAGGCTTGATCAATGGGGACATAGAGTCATTCTAATTTTACTTAGAAGTACTGTTTTGTAATATCTCCCTTTCAATACTAAGACAATACATGTTTTCCCTGTATTCTATGGAACAGCTTTCAAACACATGAGGAACTTATCTCTTCATAAACTCAGTACATAGTTCCAGAATTCCTGATATGTGTGCAGATTACCTGTGGCCATTTTGTCAGTATCTCTCCCAAGCCTTGGGTGATAACAGTTTTAGACCAGGGGTCATATCAGTTTGATTTTGCCCAAGGGCCAAAAGACCAATTTGCATGAAATAGTTATTCTAATTGCTTAATTCTGTATTCTAGACATAAGCCTGGTCAAGGGTCAACCAGACAATTGAGTGGAAATGAAAGCTCATTGACTTGTGACTGGTATTGAGACATGTCAAAGACAGTGGCTTTGCTGAAAAATGTGAGGGAGATGTTTACTTAGAGTCGTATAAGGAAACATTTGGTACTAAGAACAGAATCTAAAGTTTTAAAAATCTTTCTATAGCTCTCTACTGTGTAAATGTTAAATTACCTGTTTTTAAGTATAAATTCTAAATAATATTACTCTTAATATGCTACTGATACAAATATTTTATCAAAAACTAAATACTGTAACTAGAAGGAGTAATAATGTAGGGCATATTTTCTACATGAGAAAATATGTTTTGATGTTTTATTTTCAGTTACCATAAAACTAAATGTTGAATTTGAAACCGAAGTTTTGCTCTAAGGAATAAATACTCAATGTTTACAGCAATTATTAGTGTCTATGTTTCCTGTTTTGCCTTTTCTCACTCAGAATTAAGTTTTGTGTGACATTCTGAGAGAAACAAATCAACAAGCCTGCAATATGTTTTTGTCTGTGGCTTCTGGGGAAAATGAATAACATCTGTAACTGGAAATTTTGTTGAAACCAAATCTTCAATGAATGACTGTTATAACCTGTAATTGTCCACCATTGTGCCACTGGCCCCCCGCTCTGTGACTTTCCTGTTCTTTAACTTTGCAGTCCCCCATGCCCACCCTGTGGTTTTTCACACCCTTAGCTGTCCCCGGTGATTACGAAACTTTCAGCTGTTCCTGGATATCTAGCTTAATCAGAAATTGCTGCCCTCATACTTGAATATCTCACTTAACCAGAAATTGTTATACCCTTGTTAACTATGCTTTTTAGCTTCTGTACAATGCCTTGCTAGGCTCAACTAGATAAGCAAGCTGCAGTTTTTGCCTTTATAAATCCCCCTCTGAATTCACTCGGGGCCACGGGTTTTTGAGATACATGAGTCCTCCGTGGATGCTGGCAATAAAGACTCCCTTGCATTGAAATCTGTTTTGGGTCTGAATCTCATTTTTCTGTGTATGACAACACCACAAATGCCATTATTGACTTGGAAAATTACTGTCTACATAAAATTTAAAATCCATGTTTCAGGACATTATTATTTTGTTGCCTCAAGTTAATTTCCTTTGTCCCACCATTGTCACTGATGACAGCCATTGGAGTTTTGACTAACCACAGCATATTACTGTACAGATGCCCCAAATAGCACAAAATATATCTTTACTGGAAAAGCCACGAAGATAGCTCTGTTTTCATTCCAGGATGAAAACATGTTTTTTAAGATGATAAACAGATAGGACAGTTAACTCTAGTGACATTCCAGTACTCATAATATTGTAGTGTAAATACCTATAACAATATATTTTTCTGTTGACTATTTAAGTCTTATTTGTATGTCCAAAAAATATTGTGAAGAGAGGAATATGTTTGTAAAATAGCAATTATGTAAAAAAATAAATAGCAATAATATTCCAGATTGATTTATGTTGAAGTCATGGTGAGTGCTAGCAAATCGAGTTTCTTAGCAATTGGCTCTTGCAAATTCATGAAGGAAAATGCAGTCTTGTCAAACCTCTAGGCCTCTTCCTTGGACAACGTTGAAATTCTAAGTGCAAAGCTACATTTTCTGATAAAGAGCCTAAAGTTTTTTAGAAATTAAGCAACATTCTTAATCAGTAAACAATACGTGGAAAAACCAAGATTCTAGGTCCAGTCTACCTGAATCTAAGGTCTATAATTTTTCAATTACTTGTTCTTATACTTCCTGTTATTTTTTTTAAAGATTTATTTTTATTGTTTTTTGACAGAGAGACAGAGAGTAGGGGGAGGGCCCAGAGCAGTCTCCATAGTTGACAGCATTCATTTTCCATATAGTTTTAATCCACAGGCAGGCACAAGGCTCCACAGGGCAGGAACTGGGCAGGGAGCCTCTTGCATAGGCCCGGGCAAGAACTGAACTGGGGGTACACCGCACTTCAGCATCTGGGTATGCCTGGGTCAGGGCCGGTATTCAATCCTTGGGCTCCAGGCTGCAAAGTGAGCACTTAACCCGCTGAGCCATCCCAGCTTCCCCTGTTACTTTTGTTAATATCCTACAGATACAAAACACTCATTTCTTAGTGTTAGTCATGGTGTCCTGGAGGCTGCAATTAAGCAGTGAGGTGTGTGTGTATTTCGTGTAGTTTGGTCAACTCCGACTCCTGGTGAGTCTACCGTATAAATGATTAATGTGTATATGGCCTACCCTCAACAGCTCAGCTCTTGTTGACTAAATCTTCTTTCTTAGCATCAGTCCATCACATATTTGGACTTTCTCTTTATCTGCTGTTTTCTACTTTTCCCAGCATTATTATTGTTTCCAAAGAATCCTACACTCATGATTTGCCTTAAAAATGGTATGGTTTTCTCCAGCAATGTTTCAGGCTTAATTTACTCTTGCAATCACTTGTTAATATTTTTGGTGGTTCAGGACAGGTGCAAGGCTGTCCGGGGTATGTGCAACGTAGGTGCAGATCCAATGAGAAAATCAGGTGGAAGGCATTGTAAATGTAACAAGAGCAGATAAGAGCTATGTGATGTACATACAAAATATATAGAACATAACTTTTGTAATGTGAATAAGAGGAAGGGTCCTTTACTTCCTACAGCTTTTAGAAGTCCCGATAAAAATACAGATTTGGGCAATTAGATTTATCTTTTAGGAATTTGGATTTGGATACTATGGGACTGAACCAGTTGCTATTGAGCACTTGAGATGAAAAATATAAAATGTTTATATACCTCAAGAGGAACAGATATGTAATAACTGAAAGAAGTTCTTCCCCATGGTAAATAGAAACTTGGATTACTGATGACTTTTAAATTCCCAGGTGTACTCTATAGATGCCTGGGTATATTTTGGTCTGGCTGTGGGTTTCTGTGAGACTCAGCATATACCCATGTAAAAACCACTTGCAAGGACTGGTTTGCATGAGTCTTAGTTCTTTGTAGAAAAATATAGAACTTAAAAAAAATAAAAATAAAAAAAGGAAGAAAGAAAGAAAAGAAAAAGAAACAGAAAAAAAGAAAAAAAATCTTTTTAACTGAGAAAGAACAAATTGTTGAGGGAAGGTCTGTATTAATGGTGGTGGAATTATAATGGAGTTAAAGTCTTAAGGAACAAGAAACCAGTGAAATAAACTGTGGACAAGAGGGTAATACAGGCATAGATGTATAACTGCTTTCCAGATATCCACTCAGATAATTTCAACTGAATAATGAAACAGAGATTATTAATTTATAGAAGAGAAACCTTGTCTATAGATCGTTTAAATTCACCCAAATTGAAAAAAGGCTGGTCCCAAATTATACAGTAATTAAAAATAAATTTATTTTACCCAGGATATTATATTTTATTTATAGTATAAGGATTTATGCTTAACATTTCTTAAACTTACATTTAATTTTTTCATTTTATTAATAAAATGAAAGAATTAAAGGTTGAAAAATGAGGCTACCTGTTAAAAAAAGAAATGAAACTTTTATGAACTAATAATTATATAAAGCTATGATAAATATTATGACAAATATAGTGGGCATAAATACAATTTATATTAAAAATACATTGCAAAGTTGTCTTTATATTTAGAAGAAAAAATAAATCACAGGGAAAAAAATTGAAACATTTTTAGATAAACAATGGCTTTAGGCAGGTCTGATGTTTTGTCAGGAAATGTTTTCAAACTTTCAAGGAATAAATAACCTCACTATTATCTACTAGTGTAATCTATCTACTTACTAATTATAGTATATGTTATATATGCTATATACGGTATATGTGTGTGTGTGTGTGTGTTTATATGATGGTTTTACCTTAATAAAATAAGAAACAGTTCTTTGAAATATTATAAATATATTATCTTAATTAAAATCAATCTTTTGTGCTAAAGCTTTTATTGTGCTTAAAAATAAATTATATGTTAATTTAGCTATAGACAGAGGCCTACAGTATTTCATGTTATTGCTTGTTTCAAAATAGATGTAAGAATTCTTTAGATACAAAATAACATTTTGGGGTTTATAGTAATAAACTTTTAGATTCTTAAGCTGAGTTATATTCATTCAAATAATATATGATCCTTATGTCAGGTATTCCCTGGCTAAATCATTTTCTAATCCTTCATTTTTAAATTCTGACTTAGCTAGCATATATGCTTTTCTCAGAACACTTGGGAACATCTATAAAAAAATTAGGTAGGAGGTCTACATAGTTATGAGAAAGACAGGTGGGAAAAGAAAAGAAAAATAAATTATGTTCTATCATATGCCAAGTATGTGATGATTACCTTACCTTTAATCCTTATACCCGATGTAGTAATTATTCTCATTAGACCTATTAGAAAATAGAATCAGAAGTGGTTGTTGGTTCTCCTTTGTCGGGCGACAGGCATCTCTCCAAAAAAAAAAAAAAAAAAAAAAGAAGTGGTTGTTAGACTCACCCCACCATTACTGTTCTCTTATATTAGATCATGTGACTACTCAATATTAAAAAATTGATTCAAATTCAATGTGAAAATTTTTCTTACATTAATAAAAAGCATTAAAGGATAGCAGTTAAGAACACAAACTCTAAAACTACATGGCCTAGGTTCAAATTCTCTGAGATTCATTAAATCTGTGACCTTGGGATAATTTTGTAAATTATCTGTGCTATAATTACTTCATCTTTAACAAATGAATCTTGCTTCCTAATGTATTATAATTACGCAATCAGAAATATTTTGTAAAACACATAGGAGAATGCTGGGTACATGGTAAGAGCTTTATAGGTTTGCTAATAATGTTTTTGCATAAAATTAAATTTGGTGTAGATAAAATGAGCCATATTTTCTATTCTATAGACCAGAGTATATTTTCTGTTAATTGTAAGGTATCTTCTACCAATAAGAAACTAAATTTTTAGCAATTATTTTTTCTGTATCATTCATGCAATCTTCTATCTCAGGTAATGTGAAATTTCCTAAAGTTTTCTTTTTGAATATTAATATCCTCTAACTCAGAGCAATTGCCCTGTGTCATGGTTAATTTTACGTGTCCCTTGTCTGGGGCCATGTGAGAGTCTTCTGGATAAAGTTTACATTTAATTTTGTGGACTTTGGATACAACAGATTGCCTTCCACAATGTCTGTAGGCCTTATTCAATCTGTTGAAGGCCCGAATAGAACAAAAATCTTGACCTTAAGAAGAGCAAATGCTCCAGCACTGTTTTAGACTTCACTTGCAACATCATTTCTCCCTGAATTCTACAGCAGTGGCTCTTAGAAGTACAACTACAACATCAGCTCTTCCCTATGTATTCTGCTTACTAGCCAATGCTGCAGATTTTGGACTTTTCAGTCTCCATAATCAAATGAATCAATTCCTGGAAATAAATATTATATATATACCATATATATATATATGCTGTCCAGAAAAAAAATCCAGCCAATGTCAATATAATGAGAATGGTTACCTGGCTGGATACTTTCTGGACAGCCCTCCTATGTATATACACATACTATTGCTTCTTTTTCTTCTGAGAAACCTGACTAATACACCCTGATTTCTCATTTTCTGATTCCATTGTTTCTAAAACATTTGCCTGTATATTTTTGGTGAATCATGAGTGCCTACTGCCCAGCAAAAGCAAGGAGAAAAGAGCCAGCTGTTTTTCCCTGCCAACTTGGATGAGCTCATTGTAAAATTTACAAAATAAAAGGCATATTACCTTGTGGTGGCACATTATGCTCTTAATTTGGGAGGTGAAGAAGACACATGTTTGTTTCTACATTTTTATTCTTTTCAAAACAAATCACCAAGTTTCTAAATGATGATTTTCCTTTTTTTTTTGAGAAATTTCCTAATAAATAAAGTTGGCAGTCCCAGTACTGTTCTAAATTATCTCCCTGTTTTAGAAATAACATTGGCATGAAATTAGTCTAAAAAAAAAATAATGACTAACATAGACAGTCTTGAACAGAGGCAAGTAGAACCCACTCCATCCTCACCTACCTGTTTAAGCTCCATTAACTCTTTTGGAAAATAATCCCCTTCCCCGCATTTAATCATAAACTGTTTTTTGTTTTTTTTTAATATTATTATATTTTATTGTTAAATTTAATGGGGTGACATTGGTTGGTAACAATCAGACAGTTTCCCAATGTACAATTCCACATCACATCACCCATGCATCGCATTATGTGCCCAGCTCCCAAAATCAGGTCCCCCTCCAACCCGATATATCTGGTGCCCACTCCCCCCTCCCCACACAACTCTCCCTCCC